>CM030865.1:10605112-10660112 GCA_018105865.1 Metaphire vulgaris | reverse complement strand
CCATGGGTCCATTTTTTATAACCCAATCGAGCCCAACCAATCAAATCTCCAACCCAACCCAACCAATGCCGATACTAGGTTTACTTACCCAACCCAACCCAACCCGCTGTAATACATTACAGTTTCTTAAACTATGACTTATTTTCTGACCCAAACCCATCATTAATATGGAAAAGTCTGTCCAACCCAAACCAATCCAACCAAACTCAACCCATGGGTTAACCCAACTCATGGACATCTCTGATGTAGCTAAGATGCTATCGCTCGCCATAAGGGGATGGAGGGGACCCCCAGAATATATCAACACCCCCGCCCCCAATTGATAATCCTAGAAATAACCCTGACTTAAGGCAATGCTCGGCACAGGTCTGAATGCGAAAACTGGGGGGGTGGCTTTTGTTCACGCAGACGCTAAATTTAACGGGTGTGTTAATGCATGGAAATGCCATCCTCCGTTACGTCAGTTGCATTTATTAGACGGAGACTTCTCTGTGATTTCCAGTAACAATTAGTATCACTGAATGTATCACTTATAATTCAAGATCACTTTTCTATCATTTTAAAATTGACAAGATCTTTAGCGGATGGATTCAAAGTTGAATCGATTGAGAACATCGCCTGTTGACTGGTTGCATAAAATCGCACCATCATCGTCGTCGTCATCATCATCATCATCAGATTCATCATCAACGTCAACATCAACAACAGCATCATCGTTATCATCATCATCATCATCATCATCATCATCATCATCATCATCATCATCATCATCAACGTTTTCTTCTGCTTCTTCGTCGCATCTGACGTTAGAATCGAGGTTTTCTTACAAGGGAAATTTTTACACGCACTGAAAAAAATGAACGAATATGGGAAGCAAGGAACTAGTCAGTGATTGGCCCATTCGCACCTCCCCATCTACTCCTCCTCCCCCCACCCAGATCCTCAAATCTGAGATGATACGCCACCTGTCTCCTTACAAAAAGACTAGGAGAGATAGAGACACAGACAGACAGACAGACAGACAGGCAGGAGGCAGACAGAAGGAGACTGACTGACTGACTGAGACTGAGATTGAACTGAGACAAACACACACTGACTGAGACTGACTGACTGACTGACTGACTGACAGAGAGAAGAGGAGACAGACAGACAGACAGAGAGAACAGAGAGAGAGAGAGAGAGAGAGAGAGAGAGACAGAGACAGACAGACAGAGAGAGAGAGAGAGAGAGACAGAGAGAGAGAGAGAGGAAGAAGAGAAGAGAGAGGAAGAGAGAGACAGAGAGATCGAACAATAATGCAAATTCTAGAGTGCTAATTAAACGTCTAAAAAGTAGAGAACATATGCAATTCGTTGGCGCACTCCCTCCCTCCCTCACTCACTCATTCATTCGTTCACTCACTCCCTCCCTCCCTCCTCCCTCCCTCCCGTCTCATCCTCGCAGCCAAAGACGCCTCGAGCAAGAGACGTCAGTCGTCAGTCCTCGTGACATGATTTCGTCATCTCAGGGTCTCTTACGGTGTCACTGTTAATGCAGGGTTTATTCTAGGCCGGCGTTTCCGGGGGGGAAATTGCCCTTTCCCTCGGAAATTTCAAATCCCCCCGCCGGAAATTTTGACATACTACATCAACTAACATGCAGCAGCCGTCTAGCAGAATTCCCTCCCCTCCCAGCTTTGTCAGTTTTCTTCCGGCTTTGTCAGTGCCTCCCCCCCCCGGAGTCCAGGAGTCTAGATTAAACACTGCTGTTAACCCCTTAACTGGGGATCCCGGATATATCCGTCCATTTTACATTGAGTTACAGTTAAATACCCAGTTAATGGGGTTAATGGACGTGCGTCCCTTGTTTATAAGAGTCAAAACCGAATGAAAAGTGTCTGAGAAGAATTATAATTCTGTGTCTGTCTGTCTGTCTGTCTGTCTGCCTGTCTGTCTGTCTGCCTGTCTGCCTGTCTGTCTGTCTGTCTGTCTGTCTGTCTGTCTGTCTGTCTGTCTGTCTGTCTGTCTGTCTGTCTGTCTGTCTGTCTGTCTGTCTGTCTGTCTGTCTGTCTGTCTGTCTGTCTGTCTGTCTGTCTGTCTGTCTGTCTGTCTGTCTGTCTCCGATGGACCACCTTAATTAATCAGTAATTCCTGAACTTAAGACATGTTAAACCAACTGTTATAATGCCAATTTGAATCCGTTTAACGTCCTTGACATTCTTTAGTAAGTGTGATGTTATTATAATATTATTTTCTTTGTACATTACAAATGAAGAAAGTTTTAGAGCAGGGATGTCAAACATATAGCCCGCGGGCCGGAAACGGCCCGCGAAAGCTCTTTTTATCCGGCCCGCGTGTATGTCGCTGAAAACATTAAAAGAAACTTTGTGTTTAAGCAAAGTAACTTTATCTAAGGCGTGTTCAAAAAGTACGTAGCGTACAATATATGAAAATTAAAAAAAAAATAGCATAATTTTGACTACAAAACGAAAAGTTTAACGTGAATTATTAAAAATACATTTATTTTTCATTAACAGTATCACGAAAAAGGAATACTAAAGGTTAGTTATCAGTCAATTTTTTTATATATTATTTTGTGTAATAGGTCTACTGTAGTTCGTGTTAATGTTATGCAGAAATCAGACCCGCGACCAATGTTTAACCTAGACTCTGGACTCCGAGGGGGAAACTGACAAGGCCGAGGGGAAGTCAGCTAAGGGGCGGCTGTTAGTTGTTAGACGGGGTAATTTGAAATTTCCGAGGGAAAAAGGCAATTTTGCCCCCGAAAACGGCCTAGATTAAACCCTGCCCGCGACAACCACAAAGACTTTTATGTGGGCTCGCTATATGAACTGAGTTTGGCACCCCTGTTTTAGAGCTTCAAAACAGACCGGTACTGTAGCCTATGCATGTAGCCACTGCACTGCATCATGGGGGGGGTTCTTTTAGGCCTCTGGACTCGAGCCCATCACTCTTTAAGACCCTATCATGGGGAAGGGGAAGGCGTAGGGATGAGGCAGACAGGCAGTCCCCACTTTTTCATCCAATTTTATGCCAATGCATTGTGTGACTGTAATAATATAATAGGTCGACGCCATTTTTGTTTCGGTGACGAGGTTATCTGCGTTGAAAGGCGATTAGAAGATGGAGGAAGAATTCGCAGATATTTTGGAGTCGGCAAAAGCGATGGAAAACAAGACAGAAATAGCCTGTCTCTCCTCCTCCTCCTCCTTTTCCTCCTCTTCCTCCTCTTCCTCTTCCTCCTCTTATTCTTCTCTAGGTCCCCGTTCTTCGCCTTCTTCCTGCTGCTCCACCTTTTCCTTCTCCTCCTCTTCTTATTCTTCTTATTCTTATTCTTCTACGTCTTCCTCCTCCTCCTACTCCTCCTCCCTTCGTCGTCGTCGTCCTCCTCCTCTCCTCTTCCTCCTCCTCTGATTCTCATACTTCTCTTTCTTTTTCGTCTTCTTTTTCTTCTCTTCCTCCTCCTCCTCATCCACCTGCTGCCCCTCCTCCTCCTTCTCCTGCTCCTCGTCATCCTCTTCTTATTTTTATTCTAATCCTACTTCGTCTTCTTCTTCCTCCTCCTCCTTCAACTCCTGCTCCTCCTGCTCCTCCTGCTCCTCCTCCTCCTCCTCCAAGTGCATTGGATTGCGTCGTGGACAAAGGCGACCCTTAGACCCGACCGACGGTGTCTCAGGGCGGCGGACGCTAATGCTGCTCCTGCGCGGACATTCGGTCCGACGATATGTTCTCTCTATGTGGTTCCGTCTCCTTACCTAATCCCATATCACGGATGAGGGATGGAGGTGGGGGGTGATCGAAAGAGCTGGAGAAAATACAAAGAAAGACAGACTAGCTATAGAGATAATACTTATAGGTCTATTTTAAGGGATACAAAGATAGGATGAAGAGATGAAGAGAGAAGGAAGGGAACGGAGGAATATTAGGGCAAAGTACAGGTCAACGACACGCAGGATCAGTAAAAGGAAGAGAAAATTAAGAACGAATTTAGGAAAGAAATGGTAATAATAATAATAATTATTATTATTATTATTCTAAACTGATGATATCACGACGACGACGACGATAATGATGACGACGATGAAGATGACGATGATGATGATGATGCTGTTGTTGTTGCTGCTGCTGATGATGATGATTATGATGATGATGATGATTATGATGATTATGATGATGATTATGATTATGATTATGATGATGATGATGAGGAGGAGGAGGAGGAGGAGGATGGTGATGAACTTTTATAGCGACAGCTGAAATACTCAATGTTGCCAATCGATGCAACTCCAAATCCATCCACCAAGCGGATGACAGCCTATATTCAAATGGGACATTGAATGGAATAGAGTCTCAATAACAGGGTTTCCCAAACACTTTGGAACCGCGACCCACTCCAGCGGTTTTGTAACGTACCGCGACCCTAATCATAGCATTTAATAATCCCAAAAAAATGCATTACGCCATCTGATAAACGTTATTTGAAAATAATATTCTGAATTTTGAACAAATGGCAAAACAAAAGCTCTGATTCAATTCGAACGAAATTATTGCCAATATACTAGACAGAATTATTCATGTTTTTGCCAAATAAGGCGGAACGAGAGACACGAATATTGAAATGTCTTGAAATTATCTTTTTATAATTTTGCCAAGTACATACCTTTGTTTCACGTCTTAAAAAAAATGCTATTAGTATAGCAAAATCGCTTAACCGTCTGGTCATATGTTGACACAGAATCATAGAGATTCCCTATTGTTAGTGGATTTTCGGAGCAAAATGGTCGGAATATTCTTTCCTTGTGTTATTGCGAAAAACAATTAATTTTAGAAAGTGCTGTAGCCTGTAGGCCTTTAGTTTCCCAAACTTTTTGGAACTGAGACCAACTTCAGCGGTTTGGATAAAACACTAATCATTTTAATAATTATAAGCCGTTTATGGAGGATTACAGGCATATACATTTCTTAAAACCTAAGCCTACTTGTAACTTTCATGGCTTGTGACATTGTGGTATTGGTTAGAAAATGACACTTTTGAATCTAATTTCTGGCTACCCCGCGACCCACTAGACCGAGCCCTGCGACCCACTTTTGGGTCGCAACCCACAGTTTGGGAAACACTGCTCAATTGCTCAATAGGACTCTCCGCGGCCCATCAGTGGCCGGTCCAATGAATCGATTGGATCATCATCATTGTCGCTGATATTTCACCTATGATCCAATAATGCAATCTACAGCGGCGGAATAACATTTTTAACGCCCGGTAATCGCATACACGTTTCCACGCAGGTCCGCTGCAGAGTGGCGATGAAACTTTAGATTTGTACAAAATCTCGGAAAACATTCGAAAAAGTTACAGGTTTACAGTCAGATCATGTGTGAAAAAGTGACGATGACTTTTTTTGCTTGTCAAGTTTTTCAGGACGTTGCGTGACAAATATGTACACGAATTTCTGCTTCCAATTTTTTTAAAAGGAAAGTTTATATTTCGAAAATAAATTTATTTTGAAAAATAAATATAATTTTAAAAATCATAAAAAGTATTTTTATTAGAAAAGGTGGGCCCCTAAATTTTAATTTTGCAGGTGGGCCCGATACCGATGTACAATTTCTACCGTGGTAAATCCGCCGCTGGCAATATAGTTAACATCGCTGGATTTTGTGTAGGCCTATGTAGTCTATGAACCTATGATTGCCTATCCCATATGCCAGTGGCTATTCTAGCCACCTGGACATTGGAGAGTTTAACATTTTGGGGCGGGAACAGACATTGGGGAGGTCATACTACTTGCCAAAATGTCAAAATTTTGGGGGGAATTAAAGCTATTTGGGAGGAATTTCTCCAGAGAAGGCCTAGAATAAACACTGAAACACTGCCTATATGCTCTCTCTCTCTCTCTCTCTCTCTCTCTCTCTCTCTATATATATATATATATATATATATATATATATATATATATATATATATATTGTTGACCTCTTAATATATTCAAAGTAATATATTTAAATTAATATAGAGAAATTCACGGTTAGAAAAAGACTCTCTCTCTCTCTCTCTCTCTCTCTCTCTATTTATTTATTTATTTCAATATATATATATATATATAGTCAACCATAATAAACTAAAAAGGTGCGTCTTTAGTTCTCTCAGGAACAGTCCAGCAGAGTTGGCCTCAGTCACTGCGGTCGGCAAGGCATTCCAAAGCAATGGGTTCCCGCGAGAGAAGGACCTGTCTCCGAACTTCGGAGTCTGTGACGGAGGCGGAACGAGAGAGGACACGATGGGGGAGAAGTGCCGAGTCGTTCGACGTTTCTCTAACAGTGGTATTTCTCGGAAGGTGAGCCAGCAGCGCTTATGGATAATGCGCTCTCGGGCTGAAGCCAGCTGATCAAGGGGGCTGAAGACGATCCGAGCAGCTCATTGAGCACGGATTCAGACGATTCAACTTTCCATGTCAGGGTCACAGAAGAGGTCAACAATCTCACTGATCGGAAAGAGGCCACTGACCTAGTCTCCAGGGCTGCATTCTGATATGTTCCTCGAACGATATGTTCCTCTATATATATGAGCCACTGAACGGCGAATTTGCACGCAGGACAGGGTCAAGAGGTCACCAATTTTCAGGGTCAAGAGGTCCGTTGATATTTCATCGACCGCGCAGTTTGTCGAACTTTGCATTCGAGGCGCCGTTGATATTTCATCGACCGCTGTTTGTCGAAGAGGAAGAAATGAGATTAATCGAATTAAACTCGGTTCTGGATCCAATGCGAAGATCCCTTCATCTTCTCCTGCGGAGGATACACCTGCGTCACGTGACTCAATATGCACTCGACCACCTTCATTTCATCGTTCGGATGCCTCTCAGGGGCATCAACCGTCTCCATGGCATTGGTCTGAATTTCAGAGGCGTAACAACGGGAGGTATATCGAATATAAGCCTATACACCCCAAAATCAATATATATATATATATACAGTATATATATATATATATACTACATATATATATACACATATATATATATCATATATATATATATAATATATATGCATAATATATAAAATAAATATATTATATCTAGAGGTCTAATATATGCAGCAGTATATACCCCTCACCAAAATGTATATCCCCAATCAAATTTCTGGCTACGCCCCTGCTGGATTCATTCATCATAGCCTAGTGATGCATAAAGACCGGACAGGGGAATTCCCCCGCCCCGAAATTTAGATTCCCGAAATGCCAAATGAATCGATCGTCTTTTGTCTCTTTCTTCAAAGTTCTAAAGCTTTTGACTGACAGTTAACTGCCTGCTTTGTCTAACGATGGAGGCCATCTAGCCTTCTGTATGCTGTAGGCCTACAGCTTTCGATAATAATAATAATAATAATAATAATAATAATAATAATAATAATAATAATAATAATAATAATAATAATAATAATAATAATAATAATAATATAACAAGGTTTAAAGTGGTTCAGTAGGGACTGCCCTGCATGTGAGAACCACTACATTACGCCATGACAGATTACGCCATATATTACGCCTGCGTTGTGGGCCCCGTGTTTAATCTAGACTCCTGGACTCCGGGAGGGGGCAACTGACAAAGCCGGGGGGAATTCTGCTAGGGGCTGCTGTTAGTCCATGTAGTATGCCAAAATTTCCGGGGGGAAATTTGAAATTTCCGGGGGAAATGGCGATTTCTTCCCCACCCAGGAAACGGCCTAGATTAAACACTGTGTGGGCATCTGGGGTCCTTTTGGGGCCTATTGGGACCTTTTGAGGGCCTCTGGTGAGAAGCATGAACTGATTCATCGGCGACAGATTGCGTTATCTAGTGTTAAACCACGTATAACGATTAATGAATAGATGGATGGAAGGAAGAAAGAGCAAACAAACGAATGGATGAACGGATGGCTTCAATCATCAACGGATTCAATCAATCAGTCAATCAATCAATCAATCAATTGATCTCTACCACTAATTAGATATTTTAAGTTGTGCACATAGAATGTACTTCTAGGATTTTATTTATTTAAACAATGTTAAATCAGTGATTTGCGTCGTCGTTACAAGCACACCTTTTTTAGAAGCGAAAATTAAAATATACATTGGAACAATTCCTCTCAGCCTGACGCTAATATATCGACGAAGGAAAGAACTCAAATATCAGAAATGCAAAGCGCAAAATGTTAAAGTAATAATAATATTATATTTAAAATAATAATTAATTATATCGTGACTTAAAGTGCATGATTTGGATGGCCTGTGTGAAAATCGTTGTAATAGCTTTGAATCCATTTGTTGTTTCAACTATGATAGTTATTTTGCTGCTTCAATCGTGTGTACTCGACTTACGATACAATACAATACTACTGTAAATCTCTTTATTAACTCTACCTTGGCATAACGCAAGGTCAAAACATAATACACAATACATAATTTATAATGCTTAATACACACATAACGTATCAAACACAGATCAACTCTGTGCTTCTCTCTCTCTCACACACACACTCTCTCTCTCTCTCTCTCTCTCTCTCTCTCTCTCTCTCTCACTCTCTTTCTCTCTTTCTCTCTCTCTCTCTCTCTCTCTCTCTCTCTCTCTCTCTCTCTATATATATATATATATATATATATATATATATATATATATATATATATATATATATATATATATAGGGATATAGGGCTATATAGGCTTATATCCTCCTATACACACACACACACACACACACACACACTTATCGATACCGCTACATCTTATCTATGAGTGTTGTTCCATCCTCTTAGCTCTATTCCTGGTCGGCCATGTCTTCGGTCCACCACAACCCAGGGACTCCTTAGTGTTCCGCAATCACAAACCTCCTTATCCCTGAAACGAAGTTTCCAGTCAGTTAGTCCTATCCTCTGGAATACCCTTGACTCCAGCGTACGTAGTTTAGCAACTGGTGAGTCTATGGTCCTCTGTTTAAAACAACTTGAAACTTCTCTTTTTATGCATAGGGTACTATAAGGGTAGCATGGGGTAATACGCACCTAGGGGCGTCTAGTTTGTTTGTTGATTGATTTTGCGATTTTCGCAACAAAATAAAAAAATGGTCATCACCCCTTTATATTGATTGATTTTTATTAATTTTATTTATGAAACCTCTTTTTATGCAAAGGGTATATAAGGGCAATGGGGTCATCACACTTTGTTAGTTTGTTTGTTGATTGATTTTGCGATTTTCGCAACAAAATAAAAAAGTCATCACCCCTTTATATTGATTGATTTTTACAATCTTCAAAATCAGAAACAACTTAAAAAGTTTTTATGCAAAGGTGATTTATGGGGTAATCAGGGCTATATTAAGGCGGGCGGGCTGAGGGGGCTGAAGTCCCAGGCCCACCATTAGGTTAGGCCCATTTTTCGAGTTTTTACCCTTTTCATCAGAGATTTTCAAGATTTTCAGAGAAGGCGGCAGGAAATTTTTCCAAGAGGCAATTTTCAAAAAACCTTTTTACTTCTCAGCCCCAGGCCCACTCGGACCTTAATCCGGCCCTGGGGGTAATACGCACCTAGGGGGCGTCTAGTTTGTTTGTTGATTGATTTTGCGATTTTCGCAACAAAATAAAAAATGGTCATCACCCCTTTATATTGATTGATTTTGATTAATGTTATCCTTCAAAAGTATAATAAGCAAAAAAAGGTCATCACACTTTTTTAAATGCCTAGGGCTCCATTGGCGTAGCGACGGGAAGGGGTATATCGGTAACAATCCCAAAATCAGGCTACCTTAAAGTTTTTATGTGATTTATAAGTGGTTATACTAGCGTGTGTGGTTATATGTAGTTTTTATGGTTTATAGTTCCTCTGATCCGCTTCCTCCTCCCAAACATTTATACCTGCAAGCGTCTCCTCCTCCCCTCCTAGGGCCCAAAGCTTAAGGCGGCACTGGGTGTATGTACACTTGCCTGTCAGAGAGCATCCCTTGATGCTGCTGCTGCTGCTGCATCTCGCTGCCTTGGTTCCGTCGTCGGGTGTCTTTTGGCGGAGTCCTTCTCCTCTGATCCGCTTAAGGAGGCGCTATAGGGCTCTGCAGCGTCTCCTCCTCCTCCTCCTCCTCCTCCTCCTCCTCCTCCTCTGGCCCTCTCTGTTTCGGTCACCTGTCTACAACGCCCGCCTGCTCTCAACGCCCTCTGCTGTGCCATGCCAAATCACAACAACAGCAGATATAACAGCTCTCTCTGTCCCTGTCTCTGTCTCTGCTCTCTCTCTCTCTCTCTCTCTCTCTCTCTCTCTCTCTCTCTCGTTCTCTCTCTTTCTCTGTCCACGCACATACATATATAGCCTCAATGATTCATTCCTTCGATCGTCAACATGAGCCTCGTTTAAGATTCGCGTCGGTAAAAACGAGAACGAGGCGATCGAAAGGAAAGACCTGATTGAAAATCCGGTCGAAGAAGAAGCAGAAGAAGAGACGCAGAGAAGAGACAGGACAGAGGCTTATTTTGAAAAGGACGTTTGAGAATATGAGAACGAGACAAGGAGACTCATTCATGATGCAGAGATATGGTTGTTTCTGCAGAGAAACCATTCAAATCTTCTCACACCTTATACCTACAGCTGTATAAGCCGTGTTTGGTCTCGGCCACTGCTTGTTATATTACTTCGATGTAAATCAGCCGCTCGGCGCATGCGCGTAACGAAGCTACTTTTCTCCGGCCTCTTCTTCTTGTTTCTTCCATGGCTTCCGTTGCCTAGCAACGATTAGACGCGGCGATGACGTCGACGGCTTCATTTGACCACCGCCCCACGCCTACGGGCGACGATCACTTCCGGTCTGAAAAGTACGACCCAATGCATCATCATCATCATCATCATCATCATCATCATCATCATCATCATCATCATCATCATCATTGGCATCATCATAATCATCATCATCATCATCATCATCATCTTCATCATTGGCATCATCATCATCGGCATCATCATCATCATCATCGTCGTCATCGTCATCATCATCATCATCAACAACAACATCCTGTTCTTTAGTGGAGGTTCCATTTGGGGGATGAGTGGGGATGCATTCTCCCTCCCCGGACTTCCGGGCTGACTTTTTTGCTTGTTAAACCTTTTTAGTAAAATAAGTCTGGTAAAACTATGGAGAAAAAACTGCGAATGACCCTTTTCTTTGCTTGTCAACCTATGCCTATTTTTCGCGGTAAAAGTGCATTAAAATTAGGGATAAAATTCCCTTTTGTCAGCCTTTTTGGGTAAAGTTTATTGATTTTCCTTCTATTTTCATCACCCCACCAACTTCCTACGAATTCATTTCATCCCCGTCCCCTCCCCAACCAAGAAATCCTGGAACCGCCACTGTTGTTCTTCATCATCATCACCAATTAGCCATCATCATCATCATCACCATCGTCATCATCATCATCATCATCATCCCTCGTCAGATTCTCGCGCAGGCGAAGGAACATCATGTTGACGTTTGACTGCCCTGAGCTGATCCTGAGCTGATCCCTAGACGTTGGACTTAGGCCTTGTATTGATTCAATGCGTCATGTACTTGGGGCGTACCGATGCGTATCAGTTGAAAGCGAAAGTCATTCAGTCCGATTAGTCAGTCGGGTTCTACGAGGACATTTCTTGAATACAGCATTTTTGCAGACCGGAGTGCAGACAGCTTTGATCGCCATTTCAGTGCCACAATGACTGCTAACCAGTGGCGGCTCCACCGGGGGGACCAGAGGGGCCCGTGCCCCCTATTGAGTGTCTGCCCCCCAGTAGTCCCCCAGTTGGGACCCTATACTTAATGCTACATTCATTAAACAACAAATGGTTGGCCCCCATGATTAGAAGCTGCCACCTCAACGTCCCCCTCCCACTTGCCAAATCCTAGAGCCGCCACTGCTGCTAACGTTATTCAGTAGAAATTCATTATAACAGAATCGGTTATAAGTTACCACAATGTACGGTCTCGCTTAACCCCTTAACTGGGTGTCCCGAGTAACGCTCGTCCATTTTACATTGAGTTACATATAGTAATTGCCCAGTTAAGGGGTTAATACGCTACCGTACTGGATGGTATTGGGTATAACGTACCTCGGATGTAACGTACTAAATTTTACAGGTCCGCTATAAGAAAGAGCGTAAACCACGAAGGGGGATCGGAGGACGGTCCCCCAATAATTAGTAGGAGGGGGACAGAGTATCAATTATCCCCCCAATGTTTTGTGCTTATGGTAAAATTTCTATCCTCCCTCCATGATGTTGATGCCAGGATTGGAACCGACCGCATTATTCACTCTCATTTCGGATGACCTTTTTTTGCTCGTCAAGACTTTTTGGAAGACGAAAACGGGGTCTGACCTGACTTTATGGACGATTTTACCTCCCCCCTTTTCCCCTATGTTGACGACAGGTTTACGCCACTGTCGCTAAATGCGTTATAACGAAGTTCTACTGTATTGCAAACCAGGACATTGCGATGCCTTTGGCAGATCTTCTGAACACCAAAGACATGGTGTGTAAATTAGTACAACAGGTTATAACATGAAAACAATATTGAATGACAAAACCTAGGGACGTAGTCAGGCCCAGGGCGCGATTTGTAGGGGTAAGGGGATTCCCACTGCCCAACTGCATCCCCTACTGCTACATCCCCACCACTACATCCCTCCCACTGCTACACTTCCCAACAACTACATCCCCCAAGCTCCATATATTCCCCCCACTGCTCCAGATCACAAATCGCACCGTGCGTAGGACTACCTCAAAACTTCTGCTTCTCGCCAGACCCTGCCTGTTGAGTTTACGATCCCCCCTCGTGGGCCCCCACAGAAATTTGCCAGGAGGGGCAAAACACGTTTTAACACAATGGTCACGGTTAATATTTTAGCAAGATTTTCAAATTTCACTGTTAAAAATTGGTATTTGTCAGTGTTTATTCTAGACCCTTTGGGGGGTCCCCAAAGTTTGAAAATTTCTATATGTTGCATTGGGGGATGGAAATGTCCCCCAAAAGTGTGACGAGAGGGTTTTTATTTAGAGAGAGGGAAAACACTAGGATATGACCATATTCAGAAGAGCATTAGAGAATGTGGAGAAGAAGTGGAAGAAAGATAAGAAAGGATGTGATGACCTAATCGTCAAGGTTCGATGTTTTTGGGCAGACAAACCTTCCTCCCCCCCCCCAAACATTTCAAACTCCCCCCAATGTCAAGGTGGCTAGAATAAACACTGGTATTTGCACATTCCAGTAGGGCAAGTGCGGGCACCCATGCCACTCCTCCCCCCTCCCATGACCTGGTCGGACTAGAACCACCAGATAGGCCTATGATGCGCGTGTCTGTCACAAGAGGGAAATGGGCTTCGGACTCCAGCATTAGCGTCGCCACGGGGGGGCAAATAAACTGCCTCCCCAACCTGCTGTTAGACCACCTACCAGATTCGGCAAATAGGTGAGAAAGTTTTCTGTGGAGAGGGGGTTGAGGGGTGGGTAAAGAATCTGACACGCTAGCCCCTTTTGACCCCCTCCCAAACCAAAAATTCCTGGCGACGCCACTGGACTCCAGCACTGTATTCAAACCAATTGAGGTTAGCTGTGACAATCATTCAGAAACGTAAATAAACTGTTATCCACCAGTGTTTATTCTAGGCCTGTTTTGGGGGATGGTGGGATTTCCCCCCAAGTTTTAAAATCCCCCCAAAAAAGTTGTATATGTTGGCTTGGGGCTAGAAACCCCCGAAAAAAAGCGTGGAGAGACAAATCTTGTCCGCCCCAAACATTTCAAAGTCCCCCCATGTCAAGGTGGCTAGAATAAACACTGGTTATCCACTGTAATTGGACTGGGCATTGCCGCATAGCTGTCATATATTTTGAAAATTATGTCCATAGGTTCAATAGGCCTACTTGAATCTACAATAGCATAACCCTAATGTTTTGACGGCCTTGTGCCGCCCCTCCGATTCTGTAATTCTGGCTACGCCATTGACATTCGTATATGGGGCTGTACATTAACTACATTAGCAAAATAGGGGAGGGGTTTGAAAAAGTTTGACAGTTGTTGACAGAGGGAGGAGAGTTAAGAAAAGTTGACGTCAACAGTTTCCTTTTTTACAGATAATCAAAAATAGGAAAATTCAGGGAATACTATTTATTGCAATGGAGAAAAGCCTGACAAAAAAGGTCATCACCACCACATTTTGACACTTGATGAGCAAAAAAGGGGGAAAGAAGGTCTCATCGCAGCAAAAAATAATATCCTTCTAAGCTTTTAGGGGACCCGTCACTGATCTTAGGGGGAAGGGTAAAACATTTTGACATATTTATAGGGAGTCACTGAAAGTTTGACAGTTGCTTACAAGGGAGAGGCTCAGAGGGGCAGGGTTTAATCTAGGCCGTTTCCGGGAGGGAAAATTGCCCTTTTCCCCCGGAAATTTTAAATTCCCCCGTAAATTTTGGCATACTACATCAACTAACAGCAGCCCTCTGCACTTCTATAGCACCAATTCTATTACTCAAGGGTATCAATCAATGGTGCCATACTTAAAAATCCATCCGCAGAAGACCAGGTCATTCCAGAGATCAGTCAGAGGGAAAGAGCAAGACCGACTCTGGAGGAAAAGCTAATTGAAAGGATGTGCTTTAAGCCTGGCTTTGAAAAGACCCTAGGGCTGTCCATTAATTATGTCAACAATTTTTGGGCAATTTTTGACCCCTTCCCCTTGTCAACAACTGACAACTTTTACTTACCCCCCCCCCATAATTACGTCAAAAGCTTTTGCCCCCAGATCAATGATTGATAGGTCCCAGTAACAAGGTTATTATTTTTGTGGCGATGACCATTTTTTCCCTGTTTTGCTCATCGAGTATTTTTGATTATTTGTAAAAGGTGAAATTGTTGACGTCAACTTCTCTTGACCCCCTCCCCTGTCAACAACTGTCAAACTTGTTCAAACTCCCTCCCCCTAAATTGTTGACGTAATTAATGGACAGCCCCCCTATAGCAGCGGGGGTGACCAAACCCATAGAAGGTGCGACCCGCAAATGACAATTTTCATAAGCTTCGAAACCGCGTGTGTTGCCGCAGTTGCAATAGACACGAAAACTTTTTTTCAATTTTGCCCACGAAAACTTAGCAATTATAGGGTCTATCCCACAAAGAGGCCTACGTTAAAACTGCTAATACATTTTGTAGGATAATATTATTGCTAAGGCCTACCCTGGATTTGACCTGGATCTTTAGTGATTTGGATTTGGTGTGCCATCGGTTGATGCTCCTGTGCATTATTAAAGTGGCGCTATAGAAGTTTAAGATTATATTAGATTAGATTTTCGCTTGCAGTCTAGGACACACTCTTTGAACATGCGCCATTTGCTTTTTTTTAAAATGAGTCGACAGCCTTCTGACTCTCTGAACTCCTAAGAGATTCGCGTCTGTGACCTAGCTGTTCAGAATTTCATTGATCCTGAGTTATCAATCTTATAGTAGGCTATAGGGCCTAGAATAGATAGATGATTGCTTTTGAGTGAGAATCATAGTAGGCTAAACAACGAAGTCCGTTCTAGTTCGTCGTTGAAAATCCATTGGCGAGTTCCTGATTTTCTGGTTCCCAACTTTCCACTATGAATGGTATGCAGCAAAATATAGATCAAAGTAATTTTCACTCGAGACCTGAGAATTCATTGACACTCATGTTGGCGAACATTGTCCGGCAGAGAGTTCCAAAGCCTGAGTTCGGCACCACATAAATCTATTTACTGCAGATGGTATATTCTAAATTATAGAGACGTCATCTCTTGAATTGGATTTCGGAATTAAGTCGCCAATTATTCTGCTATGCAAAGCTGGCGCTATAGAACCAGACGAATCTCGATAGAAGCATAAAGTCTATGGATAGAAGCGGTCGCCATTTTGGCTGCGATTAGTCTTTCATCATAGAGGCCGCGTGACAAAGGGTGAATTATTGAGTGAATTTCAACATTTAGGTGATTTTCCTATCATGTATTTGCAATTTATTTGGCGAGTTTACACGAAAATTTCGCCCGGGAACTTTTGAATTGTTTGTTGAGCGTACTTTCTGTAGTTGCAACGCCAGGTTTTGTCAGTTTTACAGCGTGAATAGTTATTAAGCAGTCAACGGGCGGCGTAATAATGTAATGTAATGTTACGAAGGCATCATAGGTTTTATCATCTTAATTCGCGATGTGAGCGTTTAGTTGGCTGGGATTTCGCATCTGGACTAAATTTCTCGGCTGAAAATTAGGCCATTCGAGTTTTCAGATAATTACCGACCAGACCGAATGGTTGGTTGAATACAGGGTTGTGAGCATTACTTACCTGACAGAATTGCTAATTTCTGCCAAGTGTGTGTGTGTGTGTGACGTGTGACTGTTCAGTGACGATCAGAAAAATGATGACTGGAAACTTGTATTTTGCAGCAATAATAAAAAAAGATTTTAAATTAGTTTAGTAGAATCTTCGGCACTTGGGCAGAATTTCCAACTGTTTTGCATAGTATAGGACAATGAAAGTATGTTTTAAGATAAGCTTGTTGTTTTACTTTGCGTTCTATCATGATTTTCCAAATAAAGAGAATATATGTATGCATGTATATGTGTATATATATATATATGTGTGTGTATGACATACATATATATGTATAGAACCACTGTGAGATCTGTTTTTTTGTTTATTTTGGATGTTTAATATTCAGTTGACAGGTTTGTAATTAATGTGATATTGTATTTGAATGAGACAATTTGTTTTGTTTCTGTTTCAATAGATAACCACCGATTAAGAAATGAATGCTGAGAAATTGAAGCATTTGCAGGAGTCTGTTCGCATTGGTGGAAAGGTGAAATCCTTAGAACTACATTGATCTGTAAATTTGCTGTTCATTTGGTAACAGAATACACAAAGAATTTTGATTATGATTTGGACTCACATGACAGTTTAATTAATTATTGCTTTTGGATTTTAAATAGCTTTAATATATTATTGCCAGTGGCGTAACTAGGGGCGGGGGGCACTTTGTTGACAGCCCCCGGGCGGGGGGCCCCCGAAGAGGGATTTAAGCTAGGGTTAGGTTAGGGTTAACCCTAACCCTAGAAATGATGTGCTGACGACTTTTTTTTTGCTCGTCATGATGAAAAAGGAGGCGATAACATTTTTTTTGCTCGTCAGCTCGAAACTCTGGGGCCCCAATGGCAAAGATGCCCCCGGGCCCCCAAAAGTCACGCTACGCCACTGATTATTGCAAAGAGTTTCTTCCTTTGATTTTGATTTTACGGTGTAAAATTATTCCGAAATTCTGTCCCAATTTATTCCACAGGGTACTGCTCGTCGCAAGAAGAAGGTTATTCCAAAAAACACAGCCGCTGACGATAAAAAGATTCAGTTGGCCGTAAAGAAGATTGGCGTCAGCGTCATAAATGGCATAGAAGAGGTATTCCACTTTTTTACTTCTCTATGGCTATCAAACTTTTAAATTACTCACTCACTCACTGCTGAACCAACCAAAGATTCGTTATCTTCTTGGGCCGGAGAGATGTGCGTGTGCTGTGAGTATGGCCCGTTCCCAAAATCTAGCCAGTAATTGGCCCATTGCTCCATTGGAATGATGCTGCCAATGCCCAGCATACATCATCCATGCATAAACACACCGTATTGAAAAAAACATTTTTTATAACAGTGGACTTCAATCATTTTATTTTAACCCCTTAACCGTGTATTTAACTGTAACGCAATGTAAAATGGGCGGATATATCCGGGATCCCCAGTTAAGGGGTTAACATCCAATTTTGCCAAATGGATTATACAATTTATGCGTGGAAAATTTTTTAGCCACATTGACGTATCAAAGTTTACCTCTTTGAGTGTTTTTCTTCCAGATGCTGCATTATGAGAGAAATGGTTTTAATTCAAAATGACTTTTATTACAATAGCATTGCTTGTGGCTGACATTATAAGCTATTAAACAGAGATTAAGCAGCCTTTATCTTTTCATTTTAGTCAATTGTTATGCCATTTTGCCATTATTTTCCATGTTGGTAGTATAGGCCCATAAAAAATTCATAATTTCAATGTAATGTAATTTAGCATTTGTATTGTGCTTCTTACATTTCTATCTCAGAGGTGCTCCTGGCTTTGGAGTTGCAATGACTCGTAAATTATCATAAGAAATTCAAATGTATAACTTGTCATGGTGGTGGCTAATTGGCGATGATGATGAAGACCAAGATGTTGATGATGATGATGATGATGATGATGATGATGATGATGATGATGATGACGACGATGGTGGTGGCAACGACGACGATACACAGTGTTTCATTAAATTGGGACTCATTTGTATTTTGGTTATAACTTTTCCATCATCATTGTTGTCATCATCATCATCATCAGTCTTGAGACAGGTTCGGGGCTCCATTATTTCCATCTTCAAAAAAATTGTGACAAGTAAAAAAGGTTATCCTCCTCATATTAAATAATTATAAATGCTGACAAGCAAAAAAGGTCGTCACTTTTTCTGGTTAGCGCAGGCCCTTTATCAGCGGGCCCTGGTAATAATGTACCCCATGTCCCCCTGTTGTCGGCCCTGGCTCGGGGCAGTCGGTAAGGGGGTTATTGTTTTCATATAGTATATTGGGCTGGTATTGTACAGTGGATCCCACATAATTGCATAACCCGCATAATCGCATAACAGCGTAAAAACCCGAACCAGTGTTTTGTGCGTACAATTAATTAATTATCAGACGTCCCAGCTATTCGCATAGCCCAGTTAATCGCATACGCAAGGCTTGCACGGCACCTATGCAATTAAGCGGGTTTCACTGTATTGAGTGTTTGTTATCTTCAGGTGAATCTTTTCAAGGACAATGGTGAAGTGATTTGTTTTAACAACCCAAAAGTGCAGGCGTGCCTACAATCGAACACCTTTGTTGTCACTGGTCATGCGGAAACGAAGCGTAAGATTTTGGACGATAGCTATAATTCACTCGCCTTTGACTTTATTTTGAAAACAGCCAGATATCAGTAATTTCGTCTTTGATGCAGATAATCTGCTGTATAATAATGCCCGTTTTTACTCTATTATGTTATCGCTGATGTTTGCAAATTCTTTTTGGTAGCTAAGCTAATATTGTTAGCTATGAACAAAGACAGAATTCTTGCACTCTTATTGAATGCAGTGTGTCTTTGTATCTGCCAGTTTCCTTTTGATAAGAAATACTCTTAACCTCTTAACTGGGTGCCCCGAGTAACGCTCGTCCATTTTACATTGAGTTACAAATAGTTGCCCAGTTAAGGGGTTAAGATAGGTGATATTCGATTAAATTTTATAAAAGGCCAAATGTTTTTATTATGTTTCTGAAAGCAGTATGTCAGTGTTAGAAAAAGGGTTTATTCTATTTGAATAGTTCTTAGATGCATATATAGTTCATAAGTCATAGAAAAACAAGTAAATTGGAAACCAGACATTTAAAAAATATTTTGTAGATGTTAGAAAAAGTTATAATTGTTATTTCAGTATCTGTGTGGGCCATTTCACACTCCTTGGCTGGCCGGATCTGGCCAGTGGGCCGCCATTTGAATATCTATGCTCTAGAAGGCTGTTAAATATTGCTTTATGATTGTATGGAACGGTTTCAACTGGGTTTTTATGCAATTTTAATTTGTAGAAATCACTGATTTGCTCCCGTCCCTACTGTCACAGCTACGTGGTGAAAGCTTAGCGTCTACTCTCGGCAGTCTGTCTTCCTTCGGAGCTGGAGCTAAAGGTACTCCCAGAAATTGGATTGGCACTTTTGAACTTTTATTAAATTGATCGTAACATTACAATAACCAAGTAAGATGATAGATTTGAAGTGAAAGTGAGGATTCAAACCTTTAACCTTTTCACCCCGTAAGGCCGATATTTTGGCTTCATAGCCTATTGGTTATACAGATTGCTGGAGAGTCAAAGGGTTAAGATTTGACATGGGTAAAAAAATTGAGCAGAAGTGACCACCCTTATCTTTGTAATTGTAAAGTAACTTAGGATTAATCTTATTTAATGGTTGTCAGAGCATTTGTGCCATTATTAACTTATTTCCCGTTCAAAGTAGATATGTGCTTTATTGCATTACATCAAATACACTAAAACCCATTAACATGGATTTCAGGGTATTGGTAAAAGGTTCACTAGATAAGGAGACTAGTAATGTGTCTAGGGTGTGGCAGGTAGGGCAGATGCCCTGGACTTGAAGAGGGTGCCAAAAATGTGATCTTGCACTAATGGTATAAAAAGAAGAAACTGAGGATTGTAATTTTTTATCTTATGTCAATAATAAAATGTCATGATTTGTTAATTAAAGACTTGCTGCCAAATGCTCACGGTATGTCTCTGTAAAAAACCTATTGGATCTTCTTGGTCAGTCCAGATAGAAGGGTCTATGTTTAGTGAGGTCAGGTCAGGTCTTCATCCTCCAGCTTTGTCCAGCCATTGACTTCTCCATGACATCTCTCCAAAGTTCTCTGTCCTTTGCTATTTCTTCCAAGGTCATTCGGTGTCTTCCGTCAGTTTTTCCGTTGAGATTCAGTCCTGCCATGTGCAGATCCTCTTCCAATCCGTCCACCCATCGTCTTTTCAGTCTTCCTTTAGATCTTCTCCCCTCTGGTTTATAGTTGAAAATTCGTTTTGGGTTTCTTATTTCTTCCATTCAGAGTATGTGTACTGTCCATTTTCATTCTTTCTGACATTTCTGATGACTTCCATGATGTTCGGTTCCAGTGTTCTCTCTCTAACTTCTTCATTTGCTATAAGTTCTCTGTATCCAATCCTTAGTATTCTTCTGAGCCATTTATTTTCTGCTGCTATTATTTTTTTCTCCAATTCTTTTTTTATGGTCCAAGATTGACATCCATAAATTAATGTTGGTATGTTTAGTGAGAGTCCATGTTATCTGAAGTCTTGTTAATGTGGTTGCCCTATGGATTGGTTTTCCCTAAGTTCTTTAGTATTGTACCATATCACATTGAAAAATGAGGAATCTTAGTTGATGATTTTATGTGGGCAACAGTTATGATGTTCTTTGAATGGTTTTGTATGTTGAAATATTTACAGATGAAAGCAAGAAAGTAGAAATCGATGAGGATGATGAAGTACCAGGTGAAAATACACTCGTTAGATAAACTTTAGAAGTTAACCCTTAAACTGCCAGATACTCTGTTCCGTTAGTTTAAGGGTTAAAAGTTTTAAAAATGATTATATGGTGACCCGTCAAAATGGTCCCAACATTGTGGCCCAGGACATGCCAGACATCTTACAACAGTTGTCTTACATCGCTGAACTTTTTTTCACCACCCTTTCCACTACTTTGCATCACTTGCTCCACTCTATTGATCGTATGGATGTCCATGGCCCTAAATCCCGTACCACTCACCCAGCATCAGTTATTCAGAGTAACTGGATCCTCTTTCTGGAATGGGTTCAATCAATCAATCAATAAACTTCTATGGCACCACTACCATAATAATACCCAGGGCATCATCCGATGGGACACCAAATCCAAATTGAATTAGAGCCAGGTCAAGCCGGAAATATCGGTCAGAAACGGCGGGGGAGCAATCTAAAGGGGGGTATGCCAAGTCAAACAAGTATGTTTTAAGACCGGTTCTGAAAGATGATAGATTGTTAGCCATACGAGGTGACATTGGTAATGAATTTCAAAGCTTAGGGCCACGCCCTAACTTGTATCTATCTACACACACCTCACTTCTTACTTCCACGCTCAATTCCTCGCGAAGACTAGTCTCATTTTCGTATCAAGTGACTAGAGTTGTGAGTGCCTCGAAGTATAACTATAAGAAGTGCTATACAAGACCTACAGTAGAACCTCGTTATATTGAAGTTCAAGGGACCGTGATAAATACTTCGATATATCCGAGGTTCGATATATCCGATTCCTGTATCATTAACACTGTTTTGGCGGGACCGGCGCTCAAACTTCGACATAAACGTGATTTCGATATAACGAGGTTCTACTGTATTCGGTTTTAAATAAAAGAGGCGCTATATAAGATTCGTGTTACAATGCAACGTTTTGAATGGACCTGTTCTGTTCTTAGACTTGGTTGAGAACTTTGACGAACCGTCTAAAACTGAAGTGGCCTAGCGAGACAGGACACGGCGCGCTGCAATGTTGTGGTCACAGGCGGTCTTTCAAGCAACAGAGATGGAGACACCA
This sequence comes from Metaphire vulgaris, assembly GCA_018105865.1. Lineage (NCBI taxonomy): Eukaryota > Metazoa > Annelida > Clitellata > Crassiclitellata > Megascolecidae > Metaphire > Metaphire vulgaris. The sequence continues at coordinate 10,637,886 of CM030865.1, read as the reverse complement.
ACAGTTTTGCAAATTTAAAAACATTGGCTGATTGTGTTTGTTCACGTGATATCCAAGTTAGGGTGAAGATTTTTGATTTGATGTGGGGTGTCGTGAGTTTGCGTATAACCGGGTTCCACAAATCTCGGCTTTTTATAATAGAAATTTTGTGTTTATAACTTCTATCTTGTATTGTTTCCTAGCTCAGGTTTATAAAAATCTGATTAATGGTACATGCAGGTTTAAATTAGTTTAGTGCATTTTTCGTAAATTTGACCTTAAATTTCAAAAGGTAAACACCGAGCCAATGGCAACAAGTGTAGGATATGATTTGTTAACCCTGTGCTGGCTGATGCTTAAGGATGTATCTTTTTGGGGCAGTTTGAGTTCCATCAAGTAATGGCTAATAAATGGAGTTTAATTTCTATTTCAGTACACTTTTATTCTTTGTGAATTTACTTTGCCAAGAGTTTGTGAGTCAATGTCCAAATCCACGTAAGTAATTTAAATTTTAAACTGGGAGTTTCATGACAAACATTCATTCACAATACATGTACTGTACTGTATATTACATATGCTATAATTATTCACAGTAGGCACACTATTTAACTGCTGGTAAGTAATGAATAGGAGCAAATTTCATGGGAAAGGAAATATTTTCGGGACTTGAATGTGCTGATAAAGCTAGGATGGTTTACCAACCCCATTAATGTAATTATAAAACTTGCAGCAGTATGAGGACATTGCATTGGGATTACTGTGCAGAATGAATTGGAGCAAGGTTTTTGGAAAACCAAATCTGTTATTTAGTACAGTGTAATGGCATTGATTAAACTGGTCCTCAATTATGGGCATTAGTTTTTCCCCATGCAGTACATGTTTCCAAGCTTTCATTAATAATGTACTGTAGTTGCTGTGATATATACAAATACAGTACTGTATTGAATTTCAACACACAGTAACCCATATTTCCGAACGTTTCAGGCGACCCTTGGCAAATCATCATTCGACCCCCGAAAGGGGTAGCGACCCACAGGTTGAGAACTGCTGCTTTAGAGGGACCTGCAGATTTCATAACTGTTGCCAAGTGTACGCCTAAACCAAGTTGCATATACAGTACAGTGTTGATAAAATATGCAAGTGCTAGAAAACATGCATCTTTATTCTCTACAATTGCAATACAAGCCAAAGATTAAAATCCACAACCCCCCAAACTTCATCAAAATGCAAGACAAGCTTTAAGTACTTGGCATAAAGAAGTTATTACAGATTTTAACAATATTTATTTAATCCAGTGTTCTATCACAGACATTGAAACTTCCTGAAAAGGTTTGCAACAACATTCGTCAACATTTTAAGTTGCAGTTCTCAGTGTTCTGTTGTTCTACTGCCTCCCAAATACAGTCCACATTTGTGCCATTATTGAACTCGATCGAGTTCAAACAAGACCTATCTTTCTCTGTTGATATCCTCAAGATTTCTTTATCTTGAACGTCTGAATCAATTTTCTGATCTGTGCAAAGAGAATCTTGACATTTCACGATGGAAATTGAATAACTGGTGCCATCGGGCTGATCTCTAACATCGGATGAACTGTATATGCCACTATGTGCTGTTTTCATACCAGTCTGAACATATTTCTCGACTTCTTTGATGATGAACTGAGGCAGATTTTTGCCGTTCTGAAAATGAACGTCCAGACAATTCGGATCAAGGCATTTTTGAGGTCCCACTTTTTCGTCATGTGAGGCAATTTTCTGAATGCTAATAAACTTGACGAACGATCTTTTTCGGTCGCAAGGGAATGACTCTATTTCATCACAGCCAGTCTTTCGTTTGACTGGATTCGATGTTCTAGAATAAGCAGCATTGTTAAAATTTTTATCTCTAGCCATTCGTTCCGATGCAGTCGTAGAGGTCAGATACGAGTCTGAACTGTTATCTGAAGACAACACATTGCGGAACTGGTTTAAACTACATGATGAGGCACAAGAGGAAATGCTCGTTTGGCCGTTTTCCCCAACGCAAGACTGATCGACACAGTCTCCCAAGTTGCAAGCCACGTGCGAACTTGTAGCAGCTGTCCTGGAGACAGAATCACAGTTCCGATATTGCAACCAATCCCTGGAACACTTAAAGTTTTTGTTGCGACCAAGTATTCCGTTACCTTTCGCAAAAAATTTCTTAGTAGCCTTGGAATTGCAACAACCATTTGCCATACAAGAAGCAACATCCATTTTTGCATTTGGGAGTACTTTACCATCAGCATCACACCCTGATCTGTTTAAATCATCCATGCTGCCACAACTAACTCTAGAAAAAAGGTTCCTGCTTTCGACTACAAAATCTTTTAGCATTCGGGAGACTTGAGCTCGTCGTTTAGTTGGTTCATGTCTTACGTTTAAGGAGCTGTTCGTAGAAGCGCCATCTACAGATGACGTCGGCCGATCACTGTTTTGCCTCGCATCGTCAGAACAGTTGACTTCTACTGGCTTTTTCAAGAATCTGCAGCGGCAATCAAGTGCAGAGCTTTTCGGCGACGGAGCACAATAGTCGTGATCTCGTAACGCTGGGCATTCTTTCTGGGCTATTGCTTCTTCGCGTACGCAATCACAAACGCCAGTCGACTTGTGCGGAAGGACTCGAGCCATCCGGTCGTTCTGAAGCGACAGAGAAGCTTCGGAGGACAGAGAACCGGCGTCGTCCCGGGCAAGTCTTGAGAGTCTCGACTTTCTTGCACGACGACGAGAACATCGCAGAGGCGCCGCAATGTTCGTGGAATATGGAAGAAAGTCGCCGAGCAACTGTGACCTAAGACAAATTGAACCAAGAAACAATAATTATCACAAATTGTCCAAAAACTTAGGTAACTATTATATGAACTTATTTGTTTAACTGAAACAGTCAACAATGTGGTAATTATTTCACTCGAAATTCTCATAAACCCTCAAATTTCACACTCTGAAGCACCACAAAAATCATGACGTCTGTGAAACTGGGGCAAATTTTGAGGTGTTGAAAACAGGGTCAAAATATTCAAAGAAGCTAATGGCTAAATATCAAGCAGTTCCAAAAAGAGCCAAGACACTCGAAAGAAGTCGTTTTCCTGCAGGGGCATACCTAGGATATTTGGCATCAATGGCAGGGGGTAAGAAAATCAAAATAGCAGGCCAACAGATCTCTAATTAACAAACCATGACATTTTTGACACAAGATTAAAAGTACAAATGTAATTGTCTTGCTTTTACTGATGCAAACTGGTCTATGATGTGCTCAGTCAGTTTTCTCAGGTTCTTGTCTTTCTACGCTGAGTAGAGCAAGATCATGGGTTTTTTTGGGGTCTCCTTCAAGTGGTGCCCAGGGCGTGTCCCACCTGCCAGACCATAGGTATGCCACTGCTTTCCACCGAATAAACACCTGACGTCTGCTTAGTGCAGAGAGCTTCCATCTTGGCTGACACCTGAACCTTGGGACTTACAGGCTTTCTCACTAACCACTGCACTATTGCATACACTTCTAATATGCAGAACCATTTAATATACTTGCTATCTTTACATAAACAACCCTGTTGAAAAAAATAAGTAAGAACTTACTTGGTACCATTAAGCATTCCAAACTGTTTGACCTGAAAAAAATTAAAAATCACAATTGTAAGATTAAAACCGACAGAAATCCTACTTATCTCCATGTCTAAACAATTGCAGTGGAAGTACAGAAGAGGTACTATATAAATGCCTTGCTACATTGCATACATTACAAATTCTTATGCAATGCACACTAGACAAAACTTCATATACAGCAAGATTTCAACCACTGTTAAGAGACATCTGGTCTGTTGGCAGATACAAAAACACAGAAAGCACATAAATAATTAATTAATTACCACTAAGCTAAATGTATACTAAATGTATACGTGTAAATGTATACACATCTTCAGAAATCAAAAATAATCTATCTGGTAGGCCCTATACAAGCTTAATTTTATTATAAATGCATAAAGCATCCTCTTAATATTACATAATTTCTGAATAATCACAATTAACATTACCTCTTTCATTACTATGGCAACCATACCCCCTCCTTACTGTCATTACAGTAACACTCGGCAACACAGAACAGTCTTATCAGTACTTTTAAATACCATTGCTGTGTTCTGAACTGCCCTGCATTGTTGATATACGTGACCCGAATGGTCATGAAAAAAGGCTAGGGAAACCTTCAGGCCGAATGGTCTAGTAGCAAAAGGGTTAATAGTATGTATGATGCTAACCTCAAATTTGATTAATATCTCAACATTTAAAAATTTGCTAAGATAAATAATAATATTTGATAACCAAGATGCAGATCTAGAGTACATAGAACCAATAATGTTATTTGGTTCCAAAACTGTGTGTGCTTTCAGAAATTGTATCTAATCATCATGGTTAGAGCAATGCTACTAGCTTAGATCTCACAATTGTCACTGTATAGCAAGCTTAGACAATTAATGCTATTCTACAGCGCTAAAGAAGTTGACCAGTACACTACAATACAATTCACACCTTATATGCCTGTAAGGTACGGTAATGTGAAAGGAACTAAAATCTTGATCGGTACAGAAATACCAACACAAGCCATGTCAACAGAATGGCCATTATTTATTTATATGCAGATGATAAGCAAAGATTGAGACAAAGAAAGACTACACAAAACTGAAATTAAACAAAATTTCAATAAAGTTTTAAGAAAAACCACCTTAAAAGTGGTGTCTCCCTGCGCACGTTCTTTTTGGAATTCACCTAAAAATAACAGCAAGGATATATTGTATACAATATATACGCAGTAGAACTTCGTTATAAGGGACTCAATTATAGCGTATATTTGGTTATAATGTACCGCAATGTACGGTCCCATGTGAAGCGCTGCTGCTGTATTAGATGGTATTGACTATAACACATATCGAATCCAACATATTAACCCCTTAACTGGGGATCCCAGATCTATCTGTCCATTTTACATTGAGTTACAGTTAAATACACGGTTAAGGGGTTGAATTTTACAGATTCACTAATTAAGTTATAACAAAGTTCTTCTGCGTGTTTTATTTGGAAAAAAGTCAATTCTACCATACATTCAACACCTCGGCTGTGCATTATATGCAGCTGTGAATTATATATGGTTGCATTCTATACAAGTGAAAACACTGGAGTCAAACTTGCACGTGTTTAGTTTAAAATGTTGAAATAGATATTTTAATATAATTAAAATTCACAAAAGCATTACAGGGCTAGAGAAATGTACAGCAAACTAGAAGCAAAAATCGATCCCGTACCTTCGCCAAGCCTCTTGCACCACTCAACACACGCCTTGGCAAAAAACTCATTGTTCAAAGCTTCAGCACTGACGCTGAAAAAAATAAAATCATACATTTATTCAGGATTATTTCATTTTATGAGTATCAGAGTAAGCAAAACCTATATATAGTGAAATCCAAACAAATTCATATTTAAGGCCTGGCAAAACTGTAATGTTGAGCACAAGAGTAATCAACAATAGGTGTAATTATTTTGACAGCTAAAAATACTTCATCTAAGAAAGAATGGCCTCAATGTAATGTAAAGTAATGATTCACATGCCAACATCAACACTGAACGCTGACATCTATGGGAATAACGTGATCGGAACACATGACATGCTGGAAGAAATGTGATGTAAAGAAAACTGACATTAATGTTTTTGCACTGATGATGCAATACCATGGCAATGTTTGTCATTACTGGTATAAAGAAATACATCCACTGGTGGGGGACAAAATGGCTGCACCTGGCTGAAAAAAAAAACTTCCCAGACAAATTGCAAATGGGTTTACAGTAACTAGATGCCACTAGATGGGCGGGAAGATAGATGAGTGGTAATATCACTGGGCAGGCACGCCGACGACACGGGTTCAATCCCGTAGGAGCCCCTAAGGTCGACTCAGCCTTAATCGCTAGAGAGCGATAGTAACATCAAATGAGTAGCAATGGCAACATTGCGAAAGTAACCATAGGTTCGGCGGAAGAGACTGGCCACCGTCCGCCAATGTATGGCTTAGCCACCTATGGGCTGATGGCCACAAACGGGGATCAGCACCGCACCTATGGGCATTGAGCCTAGGGTGAAAATTTACTCTTTTTTTTACTAGATGCCAAAAACAAGTATACCAAATATAAATACCAAGTATACCAAAACTATAAAGTAATCTGAGACATGATTAAAATAGGCAACTGTTCACCAAATATGAAATATAGAGAGTGGCGGGCCGTGGCCAACTAGTGCAATACACTGAGCACAGATAAGTAGTTTGAAAAAGAGGCTAAATATAGCCGGTCACATCAGCGGGTTAATGTTGGCATCATCAGTGGCATCAATGGGTTAATGGTCACCAATAGTACTTGGTGTGTCAAACATAACCTTTGTACATCAGACTTGGAACCAGGCCACTGGGTCATTTGGGTCACCTTTGTCCACCGGGTCATCTTTATGAACCGGTTATAGACCTGGTATTAATTAAAATCTTCTTCAGATGCTAAGCATTCAGGTTCATCAATCCCGGAAAGGTTGAAGAGACTGTCCGCTTGATATACGATTTGTAGGCTACTGCACATTCAGGATATGTTTACAGTTTTGGACAAGCCCTTGTACATAACTGCACAATCATGTTGAAAAGCCATCCAATATTTATTTGTTATCACAGAATTGTAAATTTGACCAAAAGGTATGCTTATGGAAAAATGACTGACCCTTGAGAATTTGAGGGCTTTAATAAAACTGGGAAGTAGAAAAAGTTAAACCCTAAACACGACACCTTCAGAATCATCAGAATTGATCAATTCAAATATCTGTGCCGAAGTATCTGTATACATGGGCATCGCCAGTACAGACATCGACAAGATAACAAGGTTTTACTGTACGTGTACTATACGCGCACCTCAGGATATGCAGTACATGAGCATATGTTATAAGCATTCAGGTCCATGTTTTAGCAATTGTGTATCATGCGAAAAAAAGTGAAGCAAAAACAAGAAAACTTACACAGGACGTCCCGTTTGGTCGTAAAGTTGGTCGCACGCAGGCAGAAGAGCATTAAGACGTTCTCTATCCTCGGTCGATAGGAAACTGTACGTGTCCATGTTGATCAAAGACTACACTCAAAACAATAGGTAACACTTCAGTCTGCAAAATGCCGCAGTTATTGTCACATCCTTCAACAAATCCACATTTTCATCACAGACGGTCTTAACCCTGTCGCCCCGCAAAGCTGCAAAAGCGGCTTTTGCTATACCGATACCCGTCCCTGTAAGGCCGCTTTTGGGGTTCTGCGTCTTTTCCTAATCCCAACACGGCCGGTTTTGATTTTCTTCACGGCATTAAATATTCTATGCTAGAAGTAAACACAGTTCAATTCTGAGGAAACTGGTGAAAGCATTTTTGTTCTATGTTGACATTTGCTCAAGATATTTGAGTTTATGTGGGAGCCCCAAACAACCCCATAATTTTCCCCAGAACTAGATTTATCAGACATCGTACGAATTGTAAAGCGCTCCTGACTTTGGCCTTCTACCGTGTTTTTTTCGCTATAGAAATTGACTTGTTAACTAACCATATGAAAAGGTGGCAGAGAGATTTTCTAAAACGACCTTTTATTTCTGACATTGGATGACATTTTTATAGCGCTGATGTACAAGAAAATAATATGTAAGTAAGTAAGTAGAATTAATATACAACCTTCAGTCGAATGTTTACGAGAAGCGACTTTGGGGTCTCCAGATCAACAGCAGCCTTGAGCCACTTGTCACTTTGATAAAATTTCTTATTTTGCGGGGATTTTGATTTTGCAACCTTGATTGCCGCTTTTGCTCTGGCGGCCTTCGCTCGATCGACATTTCCATGCCTGCCTGGCAGCTTCTCGCAGTTTGATCGGTTTTTTCGCGGTCTCTTCATCATAGTAGAATTCTAACGTAGAAGGCTTTGCGTCAAAATCTATGCTGATCGTTTCATTAGAATTTCTGAACGGCGTTGAAAATAGTATTGGTGGAAGGGCCTTGAAAACCAGACACATAATGATCAATGCACATTCCAACACAGAACTGACATTTCAAAAACAATTATTCCAGAGAAAACGAACAGTATATAATAAAATTCAGCCAAATCCTGCTGAGCCACGCCAAAAATTTCTGTATAAATACAAAATATGTCATTATCCCCAGGTACAAATGCTCAGTGAACTTCTATGGCACCGCTGTCATAATACCTATGACATCTGCCGATGGTGCACCAAATCCAATCCGAATTAGAGCCAGGTCAAGCCGAAAAGGTGTCAGATAGGCGGGTCATCAATCGGAGGAGGGTAAGCCAAGCCAAACAGGTACTGTTTTCTTTGTATTAGATGCTCCGATACAAAGACAAAACATAGATCATCCCTAATAAATACGAAAATCGCGTTCCATTAAATTAAATCGCAGCTTAAAACGTGATGGCAATAACTTCTTCAAATATTACGATAGGGTTTAATATAGCGCTACAAAAATAACGGAAATGCATCCACTCTAAGAACTAAGTTCTGTTCTATCTGATCGCGAGGTTTTCGTTTCAGACGGAATTTCGTCAGAAAAATAGAATCTATGTTGAACCAAATTCAGCGAAAACTATTTAAAATTTAATTTAATTAAAGCGAGAAAATAAAATAATAAATCGTTTGAAAACTTTGACTCCATTACTTCTCCCACCAAAGACCATCGCCTGTGAGTCACGTGATCAAACGGGTGCATTGCTAAAAAACGTTCCATTAGAGCCTCTATAGCGCTATAAAGAATATATATTTTCTGAACTAAAGCAGGGTTTCCCAAATATATTGGAACCGCGACTCAATTCAGAGTTTGTGTAACGTGCAGCGACCCTAGTCATAGCAAGTAATATTTGTTTAAATGCATTAGGCCATCTGGCGACCGTTAAGACTTAGTTGAAAATAATCTTTTGAGTTTTGAATAAATGGCAAGGCAAGGCTGTGATTCAACTTGAATGAAAATATGGCAAATATATTAGACAAAATTATTCATATTTTTGCCAAATAAAGCAAAATGAAAGAAATAGATATTAAGATGTCTTAAAAATTATCTTTTTAAAATGTTGCCAGGAACATACCTTTATTACGCGTCCTAAAATTCCTATGAGTATGGAAAATCGCTTAAGCGCTAGTCGTATATTGGGACATTCAGAGATTTCCTATTGTTAGTGGAGTTTCAGAGCAAAATGGTAGGAATATGATTTCCTTGCGTTATGCGAAATAAGGTTAATTTTTAAAAGTACTATAGACCACAGTTTCTCAAACTTTTTGGAACTGTGCAACTCAATTCATCGGCTTTGTAACATGTCCTGCAAACTTATTTGCCAACTAAAATTGGAAAGAATCAGTGGCGGCTCTAGGATTTGGCAAGTGGGGGGCCGTTGGGGTGGCAACTTCTAATCATGGGGGCCAAACATTTGTTGTTTAATGTTGTAATGTGAAAAGTTTGTTGTCGTACATTGCTTTTCGACATTATGGTGGTAGCGGTGCTATTGAATCAGCTTGTCCGAGTGGCCTGGCTAAAAATCGCGCTCTTCGGGGGGCACGCGATGAGTCCGTACGACGTCACAACCAAACACCGTTCAACTGGATTTTCGCAAGATTTAATGAATAACCGAAACAGATCGTTACACGCAGTTGTTTCTTCTCCTAGCAGATATTAACATATCTTTCGTCCAAAACAGTTCTTAATTTCCGACAACGTTTCTCTAGGTATGCGTTACGATTTCTTCACGCTATATTTTCGACTTCTCGCCTCTCCGGGTTTAATTTCAGTCTTTCGTTTCACTGTTCCCGGGCGAGAGTCCTGCCTCGCCCTCTTCCCTAGCTTATATCCAGCGGCTACCTGTCAATCAAGTTTCGCCTTTCAACTGGCTTCTCCTGATTCGCAGATATCCGCCAATCTAACAGTCTTCTTAATATATAGTGTTATACTGTTTGCTATTTACTGTTTAATAGATTTTAACTATAAAGTTTATAAAGTCACCTTCTATTAAAAATTATTATTATTACAATAATCCTAATGATCCTAATGATCTCTCCGAGTGAGAACATAGATTAATTATATGTTTGTGTCGCTTATTATTTGTTGGCCTTCTCAAAAGTATCATAACACCATTCGCCCTCGAAGCTGACGGATGATAGGTCGGGCTTCAATGATGGAGATGGCCGTTGTCTAGTAAGAGTTTCATAGCGACTTCAGTTCTCCTCGGATGAGATGTACAAGAGTAAATTCATACATCGTTATACAGCACATCTAAAATATATAATTCGAACAACTTGTATCGCACTTATAAAAGCCTTTATGCGAACTCGCATTCAAATAAATCTAAGAACTAGAGAAAAATGCACACTGTAATGCAAATACTCAATTAAAACAAAACACATAAGAAAAGAAAAAAAACTCTTAATGTGAGCTGAAATGTAACACTCATATGCAGCTTTCCATGTTACTATAATATGGTAATAGACACTGATAAATTTGTTTACAAGCTTAATTTCGCTCAAACACAAAAAAACTAGATTTCTAGATCAATACGCCTATCTAGACTAAAAGGGCTTTTGTACATTTTAACAGCAGTCTTTCGTATATATGCAATAATTAATTTCTATACAACAAATACAAACATCAATAGCTCTGAATAGGCTCGGGATAAGCTGTCTGACAATCATGTTAACAAATCAGTGTGAGCTGATGGTCACATTTAAGAATAGAATGCATGATTCGAATTAAACATTAATATAAAACAAAAACATATATAATAAACGTAGTACAAAATTAGCTTCTCGTATGATCTCTTGATCCATAAAGATTTCTTTATACGTATTATCAGTGTTCGTATGTAGTTAAGCAGTGTATATTTACAGCATAGTAATTGTAGGCGTTTATGTCTCTAAGTATGCCTGAGATAATCTCCCGATAGGTTTTCTACCCCATTCCAGTCGCCTCACTGCATGACCTAAATAATTTATTTAATTCTGGTGAAGCTGGTAATAATTCGGAAGATTTCTTAAACTGTGTAGTCCTATTTGATACATTAGTTTGTTTATCTTCTATCATATTTTTCAACGGATAATTCCATCCTCTACAACTCTCTAAGATCGTATTAGACTTGGGTGCCGTCTTTTCGTCTTTAGTTGAATGTATTGATAATTTTATTTCGAATGGTTTGCCTATTTTATTGATAATTTTAGTTTCAAATTCTGCTAACAGTTCTCTAAGATTCTCTTGTAATTCTGGTGATAAGTGACTTTCAATGTTTATAGCTATGTCAGTGTATTCTTTGTTGATTATATTCGATAAAGTTTCTATATTTCTCTTCTCTGTATCATCGATATTGCTTCCACTCAAAGTTTCTCGACTGCATTTTTCGTTATTCTCGTTCTGTCTTCGAGCGTCCGTTCCTTTAGTTAGGCCTGCTTTGCCTTGCAACAGGTCTCTTTGCGTCTTCTGTGGTTGTTCTGTCTCTAACGGGAGGCTATTAAATTTCAAAGGCTCCTGTATTCTGTGTCCGTCTGCGTTAATGTCCATTGTAGCGAGTTCATTTGTCTCGCTACAGGCGTTCTCGTCGAGAAGCTCTGCCTTTTGCATTGGGTTCTCGAAGTCTGTCTCTTTAATTACCGATGCGTGATTTGTCAGCTCCTTTCCGTCGGTCTCATCTTTGTACAAGAGTCTTTTATTCTCTTCGTAGCCAGATTCATTATCTTCTTTACTTTTCTGATAATCTGTCAGACTCTCATCTGACCTTTGAGTTGTCTGGAATTCCTTTGCTTCCAGTGGTAAGTCTTCGGAGTTCAAAGATTCCTCGGTTCTAGTGTAGATCATCTTAAAGTCATTAGTCACGCCGCAGGCATCTGTGTCGGCCGGCACTGGCTTTTGTGATCGAGTCTCTTCGTCGAATTCGATCATTACCGATGAACTGTCTTTAATTTCACCCTCACCCTCTCTGTTCTGCGAATTCAATTCGGGACAGGTGGTTAATTTCTCATGATCACTTTTGTCGGTTGGTCGTGGAACTCGGGGAACTTCTGAAGTGTTTGAACTCTGCCCATGCACGCCTCCTCTGGTCACTATCATGACTTCAGCCGTGTGATCAGGTTTCACGGGATCATGATCGAGTGTCCGATCCTTTCCCTCCTCCCCACCATCTTCAGATGTAGGTTTCTTTGGTTCCGAGTTTCTAGCTTCAGGGCTCACCTTTGAACTGTGATCACAGGCACTCACTGGGTCTTTTAATTCAGGATTTTGGGCGAAGAGATCATCACCTATTAAGATTTGTGTTTTCAAATTTTCCGCTACGCCTGCTATTATCTTAACTGGGCTGTTTGATCCGAAATGAGGCGACTCTATTTGAATTTCGCACGCATCTAACCATTTTAATTGACCAAATGTCGACTGGACATTGAGTTTTCTATCTCGCAAAATCGGTTGGCCTCTTGCAAACTCAGAATCTATTAAAGTTATATCGCTTGCTGTGTCTCGCTGGCCAAATGCATTTTCATTATTCACAATCATTGGTATACTAAATTTTCTTCTGTATTCTTGTAATAAAGTGTCGTTTGGACCCTTTCGCGAGATGTAATTAACTTGTGGCCTTGACAACAAAGGACACTGGGCTATTTTATGTGAACCAGCTTGGCAATTGAAGCACCCTTTTGTTCTGGCTCCGCTTTCATCGACTTGGGAGTGGCCCTGCCTGTAAAAATTATTGCCATTGTTTGGTTTTTGCCCTTCTCCCCGATTAACAAAGTTTTCGACCGGTTTTGTTTGATTTCTGTCGAAATTTTGATCTGGGTCGTTAAATTTCTGCCATGATCCATTGCCTTTATTAAATCTATTGTCTTTCTTAGCTTCCAGCGTGCATTCATAGTGAAGATCCGCCAATTTTGCTACTTCCACCGCATTCACTGGGTTTCTAGCATCAACGAAATATCTAGTATCGCTTGGCAACGATTCCTTAAATCGTTCCATTAAAATATCATTTTTCAGCTCTTCAAAAGTGTTTATTTCTTTTGATTGGAAATAATATTCTTGCATATCTCTCAGTCGTGTTAAAAATTGTGCATACGATTCTTTCCCCGAACGATGCATCTGTTTAAACTTGTCCCAATAATGTTTTGAATTCATACGACATGACTTTAACAGTTCGCATTTAAGCCTTCGATAATCATTACATATTTCATATGACAAACGGTTATAATGCGCCCTCATTGTACTGTTTAACAAAGCTGGTAACATTTTTGACCAATGTGTTTCATCTACATTATGTAAACACGCAATCTTCTCGAATGAATGAAAGTATGAGATGACATCTTCATTTTCATGCATTGTAGGCAATTTTACAATTGAATTACGATTTGTCTCAACAGTCTCGGCGTCTCCAGCTGTCAAATTTTGCTGAACTAGACCCATTTTAGCTTTTTCTCTTAATAGCGTTAATTCCATTTCAAACCTCTGCTTGTCAGCCTCCAATTTTTCCCTCTCCGATCTTGACTTTCTTTCCTCGGCAGCCGCCTCCTCTCTGGCTGCGGTTGCTTTTGCCATCATCATTTCCATTTCCGCCCTTGCTGTTGACTCTTTCCTCTTCATCGCCTCGGTTTCCGCCGCAAATCTTCGCTCCTCGGCTCGAATTAGAGCTAACCGCATTTGGCTTTCATTTGGTTCGTCAGGGATCGTCTCATCCTCGCTTTCCTCTCCAGCCTGTTCCACATCAGCCTCCGAGCAGTCTTTTCTCTGAGTTTGGACTCTCTTTTCATGACTTTTCAGTCTTTTGACCATTTCGTGTTTGGTCAGACCTGCCGTGTCTATGGCTCGAGCTAGGCATTCTTCTTCTAGCTGCCTCTTAGTCATTGTGTCAAACATTTTAAAACAAAATTGATTTGATCACAAAATAAACATAAAATTCTATAGTAAACACACTCAAATCAAATAACTCAACCGACAAATTCAACAAATAGTTTTCGGCTGTCAGTCTTGTAGTCCGATTCTGCCCCTTGTCTAAACAGTCGACTCACAAATTATTACCATAATCGAATAATTAATTAATCACGAGGTTTCAACAAATCTCTCTCACAGAGAAAACAGGATGAAACAACAATATACAGTCTCAAGCATACAGAAATCATCAAACAATCGATTAAACTGGAAGCTGCTCACCCGGGACAATTTTCTCTTTTGCTGTGCGTCGCCTTCTTTCGGTTCTCGCATCCAGCAGTTGTCTCACGAGTTTCTTCAGAGCTCTGCCCTCCGTTCAGCGCGATCCGTCTTGATGCTTCTTCTTTTCTCCTTGTTGTTTCTCCTTCCTTGTTGTCGGCGTCAACGTCTGCTTCGTAGTTTCCTCTCCAGTCCGGATGTTGTTCGTGAAGTTTCCTTTTCGCTGGTCACGATGTAATGTGAAAAGTTTGTTGTCGTACATTGCTTTTCGACATTATGGTGGTAGCGGTGCTATTGAATCAGCTTGTCCGAGTGGCCTGGCTAAAAATCGCGCTCTTCGGGGGGCACGCGATGAGTCCGTACGACGTCACAACCAAACACCGTTCAACTGGATTTTCGCAAGATTTAATGAATAACCGAAACAGATCGTTACACGCAGTTGTTTCTTCTCCTAGCAGATATTAACATATCTTTCGTCCAAAACCAGTTCTTAATTTCCGACAACGTTTTCTAGGTATGCGTTACGATTTCTTCACGCTATATTTTCGACTTCTCGCCTCCGGGTTTAATTTCAGTCTTTCGTTTCACTGTTCCCGGGCGAGAGTCCTGCCTCGCCCTCTTCCCTAGCTTATATCCAGCGGCTACCTGTCAATCAAGTTTCGCCTTTCAACTGGCTTCTCCTGATTCGCAGATATCCGCCAATCTAACAGTCTTCTTAATATATAGTGTTATACTGTTTGCTATTTACTGTTTAATAGATTTTAACTATAAAGTTTATAAAGTCACCTTCTATTAAAAATTATTATTATTACAATAATCCTAATGATCCTAATGATCTCTCCGAGTGAGAACATAGATTAATTATATGTTTGTGTCGCTTATTATTTGTTGGCCTTCTCAAAAGTATCATAACAAATGTATGTAGCATTAAGTATAGGGGGCCACTGGGGGAGCAGGCACTCAATAAGGTGGCACGGGCTCTCCCTGCCCCCACCCGGTGGAGCCGCCACTGGAAAGAACACTAATCATTTTGATATAAGCCGTGCATGGAGAATTGCAGGCTTATAGGCCTATATAAATTTCTTAAAGCACTAGGCCTACTTGCAACTTTCCAGGCTTGTGACATTGTGGTAATGGTTAGAAAATGACACGTTTGAATCTAATTTCGCACTACCCCGCGACCCACTAGTGTGACTAGACTCAGTATTTAATCTAGACTCCTGGACCTGGGGAAAACTGACAAAGCAGGGGAGACACTGACAAAGCCGGGGGAATTCTGCTAGGGGTCTGCTGTTAGTTGATGTAGTATATGCCAACATTTCCGAGGGGAATTCTAAATTTCCGGGGGGAAGGGCAATTTTCTTCCCGGAAACGTCCTAGTCTCCTAGATTAAACCCTGACTAGACTGAGCCCTGGACATGGACAAGCCTGCACAGTTTGTGAAACACTGCACTAAAGCTGAAAGCCCAGCAGAAGAACGAGTGTATGGTCGGAATGGTGCAGCGCGCATTTGTACTTTGGTTTATATGGTTTATGTGGTTTATAGTTCAGGTTTATACCCACCCAAAATATTTATACCCTCCCAAATCAAATTCCTGGCTACGCCCCTGGATTTAATTTATTTTCTACATTTATTGATTCTTTAGGGAGACTCACGAGGTCCACTTATGTTCAAATCACCAGGCGCCCTTTTCAGACTCGTCGGTACTTTTTGGGGTCTAAAAGGGAACTGTTCTCAAGGATATCCTTCTAAGTATACAGTACGAGGATCGGACACTTCCTGGATTGGATTAATACGACCATCCTCAATAATGTTCGACTCTAAAAATTTTAAGCACAACTGATTCTCTGGATTCAAAACTTGTCTAAAAATGAATTATTATTATCTGACATAGACATCATACCTAGGCCAATCGTGTATCGTGTAGGACCGTAGGTGGTAATAGCACCCACACGAATCACAAAATGCAAATCCCTATGGTTATCAGTACGTGTCTACATTTTCAAATTCTTCATTTGATTAATTTTATTGCAGAAACATCTCTACCATAGTAGCATTTTGCGCCTTCTACTCTAACATCTCTTTCTGTATCACCCAACGGTTAAGCGAATTTCTCAAATTTATGTTTTAAGTCTTATCCTCTAAAAAGGTGTGAACTTGACGAAATTGCAAATCGCTGATTCAAAGGCTTCTAGATCCATAGAAATTTTAAGTCAAATTCCTCTTAAAATATCTAAAACTAGCTAAATTCTCTTTAGGTTGCAGTCATTCAATTTAGTGTTTATTAATATTTAGAGAATTTTATATTTAATATGCTTTACATTGGCGTCACAAGGTTTGCTCGACATTCGCTAGGTGGCGCAACAACGAACGCCTCTTTAGTAGAATGCCATCTATTGGATGATGTTTAGTCAGACATGGCGAATGATGGCGATTTTAGTTTTGACAGAAAATCGAAATTTAGGATTTTCCTTGTAAATATTCGCCTGCAATGTTCGATAGAAATAATGAATGCCTGCCGAGTGAAATGACGTCTTTAGGCGCCTGCACCTGCATGCTCCCTCCCCGCATTTGCGGGTGCCTGGCACCGACCATGGAAGCTTAGGCGCCCGCAGAAGTTTTTCCAGGAGGGACAAAGCACATTCTAGCACAATGGGGTCACAGTTAATATTTTAGCGAAGTTTTCAAATTTCAATGTGAATTATAGGTAGGCCTACTTGCATTTTCCACGGGGTGGAGGCAAGTGCCCCTCTTGCCCTAATATGCGGGAACACATGAATGGAAGTAGCATTTTCGCCGCGTCAGTGTTCTAGGCCTGTTTTTTTGTGGGGATTCCCCTCTAAAGTTTTAAAATTCCCCCAAAATTTGTATATGTTGGCTTGGGGATGGAAATCCCCCCAAAAAGCGTTGAGAGACAAATCCTGCCCCCCAAACATTTCAAACTCCTCCCGAATGTCAAGGCGGCTAGAATATAAACACTGCTTCAGAATGGATGTGAGCTTGCATCAATCTAGTTAATGGAGAGCACCTGACTAATAGAAAGTTACGGTTATTTTTGCTTGTAGTCATTTTGAAATGCCTAGAAAGTGTGTTAATCATCCGGATTCCCTTTGATACATCTGTGGGGAATGTTACTTTTAGGAAGCAAAGAAGACGTTTCAGTCCGCTTGTTAAGACGTGTTATAAGTTGTACTTTGGATGTGAAATTGGCGACCAGGACAAATATTGGACACCTCACTTGTGCTGTAATACATGTGTCCGACTCCTAACAGGTTGGGTAAATGGTGCTAGACCAGCGGTTCTCAACCTTTATAGTGCCGCGACCCTTTTAATTCAATTCCCCATTTCGAGCGAAAAACGAATTGAGTTATAAATTAAAAGTCATCCGTGCTTTAGTAACCATAGTCTTAATCATAACCAGTGGCGTAGCGTGACTTTTGGGGGCCCGGGGGGCATCTTTGCCATGGGGGCCCCAGACCAGAGTTTCGAGCTGACGAGCAAAAAAACGCGTTATCACCTCCTTTTTCATCCTGACGAGCAAAAAAAAGTCATCAGCACATCATTTCTAGGGTTAGGGTTAAGCAGTTAGGGTTAACCCTAACCTAACCCTAGCTTAGACCCCTCTTCGGGCCCCCCCGCCCGGGGCCCGGGGGCTGTCAACAAAGTGCCCCCCCCGCCCCACCCCACGTTACGCCACTGATCATAACCCAAAATCTAACCCTAACTCTAACCCCAATTATATCAACTAATATCGCGCAAATGTCGGCGCGCAAATGTCGTTCGCGCATTTGAACGGTCAACGTAACTGTAAGTTCTGTAACCGTCAAGACCGGAGCACATGCACATTGAATGCATACAATATGAGCCTAAAAATCCCTTTACTTATCAATCTTGCTTACATATTCATGTTATTGATAAAGAAATGTTTTTCATAGCATTTTGCACTTTACTCCTGTCGCAAAAATGAAACAACAAAAGGCCTCCTCGACGTTGAGCGGATTTTTCAAATGTATGACTAAATATTTCTGTATAAAAGGTGTGATATTGACGAAAAAGCAAATCACCGATTTAAGACGTCTAAATCACTAAAATACTGGATGCGATTTATAGTCCAGGTTCTCTCTCTCTCTCTCTCTCTCTCTCTCTCTCTCTCTCTCTCTCTCTCTCTCTCTCTCTCTCTCTCTCTCTCCGAGACTGCAGTGTGGTTTAAGTTGCACACAAAAAATCAAAAATTCTAACGATTAATCGATTAATTAATCGTTAACTATCCGCAACCCTACTTATAAGATTGATTATTTCATATTAAACATCTTCTTTCGCTAAGCCTTGCCATGTCAGCGACGATAGAATGGATTTCCACTATCCTCTGTTTTAGGCTGGTCTTATCAATTCCACAGCCACAGCAACTCTGTTATCATGACAGAATAAAGAGGTGGGGATTCTTTATTACACGTAGAAAAATGACTGGGGAATTCATCTTTAGGGGGATTCATTTTAATTCGTTATACCGGGCGCAGACCATGGAAGTCACATTTTCACTGCGTCAGCGACCATGGACTTCCAATATTGGCTCTGTTTCTAGCTGTTCTCATCATTTCAATGATGTCGTTGGTTCGTAATATTTCTTCTAGGTTATCTGTGATTCTGTGTAGTTTATTCACTGTCTTACTCTTCCCTATACTCTTTGTACAGCTACTTGACCTGCTGTACATGTATGTATACACGAATTATAATGTATACATTTAAAATATTTATCTTATATGCGTGTACGTCTTCATATACTGTAAAAGCATGCGTGCAATGCAAATCCCTTTGCTCATCTGCCTCATCATTACGTATGCAGTGGCGGCTCTAGGACTTGGCAAGTGGGGGGCCGTTGGGGTGGCAATTTCTAATCATGGGGGGGCAACCATTTGTTGTTTAATGTATGTAGCATTAAGTATAGGGGTATCCAGTGTTTACCAACAAGGTCCGGTTGCTCCGCCCACTGGTGGGCAGAAAGTTTCCAGAAACCATAGAAACCATTGTTGTCTATTAATAGACACCAATGGCAGAAGCAGATTTCTTGCCCACCAGCATAGATACTGGCTATGTTGGTGGGCATAGAGAGTGTTCTGGATACTCCCATAGGGTCCCAACTGGGGGGCCACTGGGGGGTCAGGCACTCAATAGGGGGCACGGACCCCCCAGGCCCTCCGGGTGGAGCCGCCACTGTACGTATGTATATTTCCATTTGATTAGTGCAGAAATAATATATATATATATATATATATATATATATATATATATCTGCTATGGCATTTTGCTGTTAGCTCTTCAATGCATTTGGGCATTTATTTACAGTTATTAGGCATTTTCAAATGTTATAGACTTCTAATGATTTGTAAAAGAGGTGTTTTCGTGACGAAAACTCAAGTAACTGGTTTAAAGCGTTTAAATCAGTTTAATTAATGTAAACATTACATTCTGTAAGCAAAACTTGAGTCAGCTGATCCCTATTTAGATTCCAATGACTAAATTTCTCAATTTAACAATATTTAATGAAATTTTTCAATAATATTATTTCCATCTCCGGAACGCGGTCCGGATTTTCCGGAGCGCCGCTCCGCCTCGCTCCGGCACAAAAAAGCCCTGCATCCGCCAAATTATAGGGCCTAATATCTGTAATCGTCAAGACTGGAGCATTAATAGTACATGAGTGCATACAATACTGCATTAGGAGAATAAAAATCCTTTTACTTATCAATCGAGTTTATATTTTCATTTATTGATGCAAATATGTTCTGCACAGCATTTTGCAATTTAGCCTACTCCTCTCGCGTAAAATAACATTCAGAAAACATTCTTAATCTTGACGTTAAGCGGATTTTTCAAATGTATGACTAAATATTTCTGTATAAAAAGGTGTGATGTTGACGAAGAAGCAAATTACCGACTCTCTCTCCCTCTCTCTCTCTCTCTCTCTCTCTCTCTCTCTCTCTCTCTCTCTCTCTCTCTCTCTCTCTCTCTCTGTCTCTCTGTCTCTCTGTCTCTCTGTCTCTCTGTCTCTGTCTCTGTATGTCTGTCTGTCTCTGTCTCTGTCTCTGTCTCTGTCTCTGTCTCTGTCTCTGTCTCTGTCTCTGTCTCTCTCTCTCTCTGTCTCTCTGTCTCTCTGTCTCTCTGTCTCTGTCTCTGTATGTCTGTCTGTCTCTGTCTCTGTCTCTGTCTCTGTCTTTGTCTCTGTCTCTGTCTCTGTCTCTCTCTCTCTCTCTCTCTCTCTCTCTCTCTCTCTCTCTCTCTCTCTCTCTCTCTCTCTCTCTCTCTCTCTCTCTCTCTCTCTCTCTCTCTCTCTCTCTCTCTCTCTCTCTCTCTCTCTCTCTCTCTCTCTCTCTCTCTCTCTCTTACTCTCTCTCTCTTACTCTCTCTCTCTTACTCTCTCTCTCTCCGACTTAAGATGAAACAAAATGGGATCCGACGCCACCTGGCGAACAACAGCGGAGGATCTTCGAATGCCAGCTTATTGAATAATCTCTCCTCATAATAAACAGAGTAAGAATTCTTTAATTCCATATGGAATTATTTGACACTCTTTCTCTGCTCCCACGTCTGTCTGTCTATGTCTGTCTGTCTGTCTGTCCGTCTGTCTGTCTGTCTATGTCTGTCTGTCTGTCTGTCTGTCTGCCTGTCTGTCTGTCTGCCTGTCTGTCTGTCTGTCTGCCTGTCTGTCTGCCTGTCTGTCTGTCTGTCACGCTCTCTCCTGGCTGCGTCTTATCCATTCAAAACGAACCATATGGTCAACGCAACGTCGTTGTCATCATCATCATCATAACCACCGCCGCCTGCCTTCTGTGCATCCGTCTCTTCGCCTGAAGTCGCCTCAGCCTTTCCCTTTTTCTTCCTCCTCCTCCTCCTTCTCCTCCTTCTCCTTCTCCTGCTCCACCTGGAGCGACGGCGGACGGTGTGTGCGGAATAGGACGACGTGGAAATGACGGCGATTGGAAGAGGAGGAGAGATCCGTCGACGACCGGAGGAGAGTCTCAATCGCGGCGGCGACGGCGGCGGCGGCGGATTCTTCTTCTGCTTCGGCGGGGACTGAAGGGGGACGGAGGCGCTCCATCCGTCGGTCCTTCCGTCCGTCGTTCCTCTGCTAGAGCAGCTGCTGTCTGTCAGTGAGTAAAGGAGATTCGTCTCTCTCTTAACCTCTTAACCGTGTATTTAACTGTAACTCAATGTAAAATGGATGGATATATCTGGGATCCCCAGTTAAGGGGTTAATAATTATTATTAGACGCTACCAACCGATGACCATTGTACGCGTATTACTATAAAGGTCAAAGAGTAATACTGTCAGTAGAGGAGGAGAGGGAGGGAGAGACAGACTGACAGAGACAGGCAGACAGACGAAGACAGAGACAGACAGAGGTAGACTGACAGACAGAGACAGACAGAAACAGAGACAGGCTGACAGACGGAGACAGAGACAGACAGAGACAGACTGACAGACAGAGACAGACAGACAGAGATTGACAGAGACAGAGACAGACAGACAGACAGACAGAAAGAGCCTGAGAGACAGGGACAGAAAAGAAAGTCTTAAGTGGCATCGACAGCGGCAGAAAAAGACAGAGAAACTGGAACAGAGATAATGAAGCAGAGACAGAGACAGATAGAGAGAGACAGACAGACAGACAGACAGCGAGACAGATACAGGCAGAGACAGACAGAGAAAGGCATAGAAACAGAGGAGCAGAATGAGAGAGGTAGATCGACGAAGAGATGAAGAAAGCAAGAATGAAACTAAAAATATCGTCACCGGAATTTGATGAAAAGAAAATATTAAAGGGTCGAAAGAAGAAAACTGGCGCTAGATAAACAGCTTACAGAACCATTAATTGATTGATTAATAGAAATTAATTTTCCTAATCGAAGCCATCTAAACCTTTCGCTCATTATAATTAGCGCCTAATTAATCAACTGATTGGCCAGTCGTTCATTCGTTCATTCTTCCGTCCATCCGTTGACTTGGGCGTGGCGACGGGGGTATATCGGTATATAACCCCCAACAAAAAATCAGGCTACCTTGAAGTTTCTGTGTTTTTAAAGATTCTCAACGTTTTTTAAAGATTTATACCCCCTCCCCCAATCACATAATACCCCCAAATCAAATTCCTGGCTAGGGATATTTCTAGGATTGTGATTTTTTTGAGGGGGGGGGGGTCGACCTCAAATTGGAGGGGGTGTCCGGAATTAATTAGTATGCATTTTGTATGTATACCATTGTCACTTTACCAAATTTTGGGGGTGTCGACCTCAAATTGGGGGGAGGGTTTTTAGGGGGTGTTAGGGAGGGTGTAAATATATCCCTGACTAGATCGTAGGTGTGTGAGGCCCATTGTTCGATGCTTTATTTTCTGTCTTTGCCGGAGCATCAGTTGAACAGGAGTGCATTAACCTATACCTTAGAGGGCTTATAGGAATATGAGCACTTCCGTTATTACAGGTGATAGCTCGCGGCACCTGTCCCTGATCCGTCGAAGGTAATACGAGGAGAGCGTTTACCTTGGCGAACACTTACCAAGGCACATGCTCACCTACCGTCACTGAATCCCTCGTCTGCTCAGTTAGAGGATCTCCATGGCCGGCGAAACACGAGATTCGTTCCTAGATCTCGACATTATTATTAACTGTTCAGTTACACGGAGGGACAGACAGACAGACAGACAGAGACAAAGACAGAGACATAAATAGAAATGGAGACAGAGACAGGCAAACAGGTAGACAGACAGACTGACAGACAGACAGAGACAAAACAGAGACAGATACACAGACAGAAATAGAGACAAAGACAGGAAAACAGACTGACTGACAGACAGCAGACCGAGAGAGAGAGAGAGAGAGAGAGAGAGAGAGAGAGAGAGAGAGAGAGAGAGTGACAGAGACAGAGGGAGAAAGAGAGAGATGCCTCTTTGTCTGTCTGTCTGTCTGTCTGTCTGTCTGTCTGTCTGTCTGTCTGTCTGTCTGTCTGTCTGTCTGTCTTCTCTTCCAGGCCTTCGTTTTCCAAGCAATCACCGTTCATTATCCCATGGGCGTCGGCAGAAATTTTTCCAGGGGGGTGCAAAACAAGGTTTTGTGACGAACGAAACAAGTAATTTTACTTCTTTCATAACTCCACAATTTGTCCAGAGGTTGCAATTGCACCCCCCCTTGCAACCCCCACCGGACGCCCATGCATTATCCCCGTCCCCTCTCTGTTCCTTACCCACCCACCCACCTCCCACCATCCAGACCTCTTTCCGTCGGGTTCCTTCAGCGTCCTCCCACCCTCCTTCCTCTGGCGAGGACAGTGTGTGTGTGTCGTGATTTCCACGACGGAACTTTATACGGAGCCGTTCAAAGGTCGGGCGATACGCGGAGACCACAGAGTCGTTACACGAGTCACGTGTGCGCCTCTCTATGCTCCTCCTCCTCCTCCTCCTCCTCCTCCTCCTCCTCCTCCTCTTCCATTATTTATTCCACAAACACTGCGTCTATAATTAGAACTTCCTCCTACGGGACTCCACAGTCCACAACAACCGTTGTGTAACCCGGCTGTGTAAACGCTACGGCGTCACGCAGGAGAAGGAGGAGAAGGGGGAAGGAGCAGGAGGAAGAGAAAGGAAGAGGAGGAGGAGGAGGAGGAGGAGGAGCAGGAGGAGATGTGTGAAATGCAGGAGGAGAAGAAGAAGAAGGAGAAGGAATAGGAGGAGAAGGGGAAGGAGGAGGAGAAGAAGTAGGAAATGGAGGAGGAGGAGGAGGAGGAGGAGGAGGAGGGGGATCAGCGCTAGCCTGCGTCATTTCACCGACAAGTTAACCTTCGTCGTCGTCGTCGTCGTCGGTATTCGTGCAACAGGTGGTCGTTGCGACAGGCAGAGCCCGGGCGTATGGCCCGTTGGTCGGGCGACGGCTTCGAGGGGTCGGCTCCCGGAGGCAGCGGCGGTCAGGTACCCGATCGTTATGAAAATGACGTGGGGCGGCGGCGGCGGCGGCGGTGACCGTGCGCCCGGCGCCCTGCATGGCGGTGCAGCGTCGCCCGCTCGGCCCTCTGCCGCCGCCGCCGCCGCCGCCGCCGCCGCCGCCGCCGCCGCCGCCGCCGCCGCCGCCGCCGCCGCCGTAAGGACCGTCGTCGTCGTCGAAAGAGGACCCGGCGATCATCGAGTCTCCGATCTCGGTCGGTTGTTTGCCGACGGGATTGGTTTCAGAGTGCGTCTCTATGCAATGGCCGGATTATTTTCTTAAGAAATTAATAGCCGCCCGATGAATTGGGGGGTGGGGGGGGGGGTGGGCGAGGAAGAGGGAGCAGGAAAGGACTTCGTATCGTTGGCAGGGCAGGATTTGAGAGGAAGACACAATTTAAGGATATAAATTTAAGGAAAACAGTGACCATTTCCTCAAAAGCAGTGGCGGCTCCACTGGGGGCTAAGGAGGGGCCCGTGCCCCCTATTGAGTGCCTGCCCTCCCAAGTAGTCCTCCTGTTGGGACCTATGCTTAATGCTACATACATTAAACAACAAATGGTTGACCCCCCATGATTAGAAGTTGCCACCCCAACGGACCCCCACTTGCCAAATCCTGGAGCCGCCACTGCTCAAAAGACATATGTCTGATATAGATATGCATACATACATACACACACACGCGCACACGCATATATCAGACATGTTTTTTTAGATTTTTACTATGTATAGCATATATAATATTCTAATGTGTGTGACGTGACGTAACGCTGGTGAGCTTGGTGAGGTGACGTCATTTGGCAGTCGTTTGATTGGACAGGGCGATTAATAGTATTTGGAGATGGCTCGGGAAAAGCAGTTAAGCTTTCCCGTCACGTTTGACGGGCAAAAAGAAACCAGTTGTTTGTATAAATCATAAATAGGCTTTAAAATATGCGCTATAAAATTATACGAGAGAACGCATCTTCTCACACACGCAGTCCTTGTTGTCGAGCAATCAAACCGTATTGTTGTGAAGTGTGTATACAATAGTCTCTTTTTTCTGAAAATGCCGATGCCCCCCATATTCCGGAATCCTGGCTACGCCACCGATACATTCATTCGCTTTAGAGCAGATTTTTGCTGTCGTTTTTGCTACCTGGGTTACTAGGCGCCGCGCTCGTTTTACCGAAAGCAGTGGCGGCTCTAGGATTTGGCAAGTGAGGGGGCCGTTGGGGTGGCAACCTCTAATTATGGGGGGCAACCATTTGTTGTTTAATGTATGTAGCATTAAGTATAGGGTCCCAACTGGGGGGCCACTGGGGGGAGCATGCATTCAATAGGGGCACGGGCCCCCCTGCCCCTTCCCGGTGGAGCCGCCACTGACCAAAAGTACTCGGGGTGGATATAACCCTAGTGAATTTTCCCTTATATTGGGTGTTTATCTTAATTCTAGCCGGTGTTTTTAAACGTAGCCTTAACTCCAGCATAGAAGACAGTCGAATAGAAACCTTTTTTTGTGCAGCAACAGATTCATAAACCTCCGTGGAACAAAGAATTGTAACTTGGCGATGTAGGCCTAAATAATTCTCAATGCAAAACTACAGTAGAATAATTAATACTAAATAGATAGTAGGAAAAAAACCAGCAAATTACAGTAGAACTTTGTTATAAGGATATTCGGTTACAACCGAATTCTCTGTTAAACTTAAAACGTACCGCAATGAACGGCCAGTCCCGTCGAGAGAAATTCTGGGGCCCTGGGCACAGCATTAGCGAGCCCCTAGAAAGTTTGAAAGTTTATATTTTTCAGACAAAGTTTGTCCTCGAAAAATTCTAACGTTTTCAAAAAATATACAAAAATAAACAGGTCAAGTGTGCGTGTGCAGTGGCGGTTCCAGGATTTCTTGGTCGTGGGGATGGAATGAATTAATAGGAAGCTGGTGGGGAGATGAAAATAAAGGGGAAAATCAATCAACTTTGCTGAAAAAGAAAAAAGCTGACAAGCAAAATATGCATTTTCACGAATTCTACTAGACTTTTACCGAAAATGGGTTGACAAGCAAAAAAACGGTCTCCCGCAGTTTTTACTCCGTCATTTTACTTGACTTTCACCCAAAAATAGTTTGACAAGCAAAAAATGTCAGGCGGGGATGCATCCCCACGTGAAACCGCCACTGCAAGTGTGTGTGTGTGTGTGTGTGTGTGTGTGTGTGTGTGAATAAATGATGATGACCTGTTTTTGCTTGTCACACTTGTCACTAGAGGACGTTAAAGTAGGCATAGTACAAACAATGCTTCGACATGCCCGTCAACCGCCTTCAACGTGCTCATAAAAATATACTGTAAAGTATACAGTAGTATTGCATGTGTTAACCTCTTGCGGGCCCGCCCGGGCCCCCTACCTATCGCCGGGCCCCTGGGCATGCGGCCCCCTGTCCCTGATCCTCCTCGATGGGTCTGCGTACAGTTCTGTGTGATGCGCTACCGTATTGAATCGTATTGACAGTCGGGTTTTTTTCTTGTCACGTTGGCAGAAATGTCACGAAACTCAGCCAGTTAGAAGAGATGCACCTGTAGGCTGCGGATGGAGGGGGTCGGGGGTGATGCTAGTGGTTGGGTTGGAGGTGAGATAACCAGCGCGGCGGGAGGAGTGATGATGATGATGATCACAGAAGGAAAATCTTCTGACGCAACGGTTGGTGTAAGAAGCGCTAGAACTTCAAAGAGAAGAAGACAAAGAAGAAGAAGTCAAATAATAATAATAATAATAATAATAATAATAATAAGAAGAAGAAGAAGAAGAAGAAGAAGAAGAAGAAGAAGAAGAAGAAGAAGAAGAAGAAGAAGAAGAAGAAGAAGAAGAAGAAGAAGAAGAAGAAGAAGAAGAAGAAGAAGAAGAAGAAGAAGAAGAAGAAGAAGAAGAAGAAGAAGAAGAAGAAGAAGAAGAAGAAGAAGAAGAAGAAGAAGAAGAAGAAGAAGAAGAAAGAAGAAGAAGAAGAAGAAGAGAAGAAGAAGAAGAAGAAGAAGAAGAGAAGAAGAAGAAGAGAAGAAGAAGAAGAAGAAGAAGAAGAAGAAGAAGAAGAAGAAGAAGAAGAAGAAGAAGAAGAAGAAGAAGAAGAAGAAGAAGAAGAAAGAAGAAGAAGAAGAAGAAGAAGAAGAAGAAGAAGAAGAAGAAGAAGAAGAAGAAGAAGAAGAAGAAAGAAAGAAGAAGAAGAAGAAGAAGAAGAAGAAGAAGAAGAAGAAGAAGAAGAAGAAGAAGAAGAAGAAGAAGAAGAAGAAGAAGAAGAAGAAGAAGAAGAAGAAGAAGAAGAAGAAGAAGAAGATCGCAAGTGTTTTCCCGTCAGTGTTTCTGTCTAATCGCTTCCCTTCTTGCGGCAGTCTGCGAGTCCGCCCGCGTGTCTCTATGTCTGTCTGTCTGTCTGACTGTCTGGGCGTCTGCCTTTGCCGCCTTCCCACCTGTTCGTTCCTAGGGGGCTCACGGAGGATTAAAGGGACGGGGTTTCCTGGTAGTATGAGATTAAACGATGCGGCGCAGGTGGAGTAGGTGGATCAATATGGTGGGATGTGGGGGGGTGTTCGACCGGGGTGAGGGAGCGGCGACTATAGGTGTGCCCACGTTCTACCTGAACGAATGAGTCGATGGATGACAGAATCCAGAGAAGGATGGGATGGATGGAATGAATGGATTGAAGAAAGAAATGGGTCAGGCATGGAGAATCTAGGTTTTTTTAGGAACAAATTTTAGGTTTAACTTTAAAGTTACGGACCACTACTGCATGTATGTTCCACCCACCCACCCACCCACCCACCACCCACCCATTCATTCATTCATTCATTCATTCATTCATTCATTCATTCATTCAGTCATTCAAAATATGGTCTTGCTGTGCAAGGCTCTGTCTTCTGGTAGGCGTGTTCCTGTATTTTCCTTCTATGTATTCTTGTCTTTGAGTCTACAATTTCCAAAACTTTGCAGTATAGTATGTACAGTATGTATATGGTTCATTCTGTTACTGTAGTAACTACGTCTTCATTACTTTATTCCACAGTCCAATAGCTGTACTGTACAAGACCGACCTTGTATCCGGCAGTTCGTTCTATGCAGGATGCGATTTGTGACCTGGAGCAGTGGGGGGGAGGATACGTCGAGCTTGGGGGGATGTAGTTGTTGAGAAATGTAGCAGTGGGGGGTGTAGTGGTGGGGAATGTAGCAGTAGGGGGATGCAGTTTGGCAGTGGGAGGGGGGAGATTCCCCCTTCCGTCCCCCGCAAATCGCGCCCTGGTTCTATGGCCTTCATGTCTTTCTCCAGAAATGGACACCTTGCTTGAATACATTAATCTAAATGTGGGCGTGCCAGTACAATGGAAAGTCTTATAATTACTTCACAGTCTGTTCCCTACTCACCGCAGTGCTTTTGATCATCCATAGAAGGTCATTGGCTTTCTCTTTTGATCATCCCTAGAAGGTCATTGGCTTTCTCTTTTGATCATCCCTAGAAGGTCATTGGCTTTCTCTTTTGATCATCCCTAGAAGGTCATTGGCTTTCTCTTTTGATCATCCCTAGAAGGTCATTGGCTTTCTCTTTTGATCATCCCTAGAAGGTCATTAGCTTTCTCTTTTAATCATCCCTAGAAGGTCATTGGCTTTCTCTTTTGATCATCCCTAGAAGGTCATTGGCTTTCTCTTTTGATCATCTCTAGAAGGTCATTGGCTTTTCTTTTGATCATCCCTAGAAGGTGTCATTGGCGCCTCTTTTGATCATTGATAGAAGGTCATTATAATTTATTTGATCATTATTAGAAGGTCATTGTTTTATTTTGATCATCCTACAATTTCATTGGCAGTAACAATGCTGTTTGATCATCCCTAGAAGGGTCATTATAAGAAATTTCTTTTGATCATCCCTAGAAGGTCATTGGCGGCTCTTTTGATCATCCCTAGAAGGTCATTGCTTTCTCTTTTGATCATCCCTAGAAGGTCATTGGCTTTCTCTTTTGATCATCTCATTAGAAGGTCATGGCTTTTCATTTTGATCATCCCTACTGGGGTCATTGGCCTTTCTCTTTTGATCATCTCTAGAAGGTCATTGGCTTTCTCTTTTGATCATCTCTAGAAGGTCCATTGGCTGTTAGGCTCTTTTGATCATGTAACTAGAAAATGGTCATTTGACGCTTTTGTAGGTTCTTGCAAAAGTAGATCATTCGTTTCTAGTAAGAGATTTGACGGCTATCTTAATCTAATTCGCTTGCGCTCAATGATCCTCTGCTGGTGATTAGGGGATAAACCGCCAGAACGTTGGGCGGCATTTTGATCGGCTCTTTCTTATAATTTATTATTATTATTATTATTATTATCCGTTCATTATTATTATTATTATTATTATTATTATTATTTATTATTCGTTATTATTATCTTTTGTCTTTATTTACGCGCAGTTAACGAAAATGGCAGACGATTAAAGTCAAGAGCGCAGGACCACGAAATAGAGTCAGCCAGATGAAGATATGTTAATGTGGCGAAATGAACGCTCGGTAGACTAGAGCCACAGGTACGGGTTAGTTATTATAGCTACGGGCCTTGCGGGCGGGCGCTAAAAATATTTCTTTGATAAGTCCATTGTTCCTGCTTAGGTTTAGAAAAGCAAGTCGATTCTTAACATTAGAAAATGTTTCTCTGTATTAATGACGTTTAGGTTGTCCAAGAAGGTTAACTTTTTCAGTGCAAGGGTTGTGGAGATAATGGAAATTGGACGTTTCTAGTAAGAGATTAGACGGCTATCTAATAAACTAGGTTATTGAATGCAGATGCATTTCATCAGTGGTTTTGTGGCAGGCTTGCTGAGGATTAGGGGATAAATCACGCGCCGAACTGGACGGCGATTTGTTTAGTCGCCTTTTTTCTCCTCTCTTTTCTCGCCAAAATAGACGATCGGTTGACTGTTGCATCCGTTCAGGCGCCGCATCTCCGAAGAGAGGGAGACTAAGAAAATGATTTATGAAAATTATTTGATTTTGGGTTTACAAACGAATATTGTATTTAATATTGTTCAGATTTCATTTGACGCACGGTTCAACGAAAATGGCAGACGATTAGAAAAAGGAAACGCAGGATCACGAACTGAAATCAGCTAGATAGGTAGATAGATAGATAGATAGATAGATAGATAGATAGATAGATAGATAGATAGATAGATAGAGGCAGAGACAGAGACAGAGACATACAAATAGACAACATACAGAGAGATAGATAGAGAGAGAGAGAGACAGACAGAGAGAGAGAGAGACAGAGCAATAGCGTAGTTAAAGTTAGCATTTAGATTACTATGTAGGCCAGAGTCCAGGGTTATTTCTAGGATTATAAATTGGGGTGGGGGAGGTGTCGGTAAATTCTGGGGTCCCCTGCCAAAAGAAGTCTGACAATCAAAAAAGGTCATCGCATAGCTTAATTTGGGGCGGTGTGTTGGGGATGTCGGTCTCAAATGGGGGGATGTTATGGGGGTGTAAAAATAGCCCTGCCAGGTTCACCAAATTGCAACCCGCAGGCCACATCTGGCCCGCAACGTCAGTTTATCCGGCCTGCCCGCCACCTATATTTGTTTGATAAAACTAGATGCGATGTCGCTATTTTTTTTACTAGCGTCGAATCTCTTTTTCTTTTTGTTTGTATTGAACGCCGCTTCGCCCATAAATAACCGTGTAATGCTAAACACAGTTTCATTCTTTCAGTGGTTTTCACACAGGCTCAGTGGCGTATTTAGGAGGTACGCTCATGAGCCATAGCGTACCCCTTTGGTTGTTGGTCTTTGGTCTTTCGTCCTTCCCTTCGGTTGCATTTAAAGACTGTTACGCCGACGTTAACCCTTTTTGCTTGTCACCACGTTCTAGAAGGGTGATAACATTTTTTGCTTGCAGTACATAGCATAAATTTTCATAACAGTTATTATTCGAACTTCTTAAATTTCATCGTACCCCTTTAAGTCTTTCTAAATACGTCCATGCACAGGCTTACTTAGCCTCCTAAAATCACATTATTATTAGTCTTTTCCACAGACCTTCCTTTTTGGCTATTGTACGATTTGAACTAACTGCTTATGCGGTCCGCATTCCTTGTTCTTTCAGTTATCCGACCACCCGCAGTGTTTATTCTAGACCATCTTTTGGGGGGGAATTTCCCCATAAAGTTTGAAATCTCCCTAAAATTTTGACATTTTGGCAAGTAGCGTGACCTGCCCAATGTCTGTTCCAAATGTTAACCCCCCCCCCCCAATGTCTAGGTGGACCCGTCGTTAAAAAAGTGGTCACCCTTGCTCCTGCTCTCTGTCTCTCTGTCTATCTCTGTGTGTCTCTCTCCCGCTCTGCCTCTCTGCCTCTATATCTGTCTGCCTGTCTGTCTGTTTATTTTGCTGGAGTTTTAACATAGGACCGATGGGAGATAAACCGCAGCTATGTTCATGTCGTGTCCTGGCATATCATGGTTACGTGCTCAAGCGAATGCGGTAGGGGGGGGGTGGGTGGGTGGGGGCTCTGCCACGACGGAAGTAATCGTTTAATTCGCGCAGCACGAGGAAAACAGCAGCAGGA
Organism: Metaphire vulgaris; assembly: GCA_018105865.1. Taxonomy (NCBI): domain Eukaryota; kingdom Metazoa; phylum Annelida; class Clitellata; order Crassiclitellata; family Megascolecidae; genus Metaphire; species Metaphire vulgaris. The sequence continues at coordinate 10,606,135 of CM030865.1, read as the reverse complement.
CAGAACACGACTGACATCACGAGGACAGCCAGCCGCATCTACCATGATCAGTGGCGGCTCCAAGATTTGACAAGTGGGGGTGGGGGGTTGGATGGCAACTTCTAAGCATGGGGACCAACCATTTGAGTTGATAGTTGTAGAAGTAAGTATGGGGTTCCAACAGTTCCAACAGGCCATGGGCGGGCCACTGAAAAAATCGTGGAGTTATGAAAAGTAAGGGCTACTTGTTTCTTTCGTCACAAAATTTTCAATGGAAAATTGTTTCATTTCTTTCGTCACAAGACCCTATTTTTTGGGGTTGCGGACGCCCAAGGCAGGGCTATTTCTAAAATTATCAATGGGGGTGTCGGAAAATTCTGGGGGTTCCCTCACTCCTCTGCCAAAAGTCTGACAAGCAAAAAAGGTCATCGCGTAGCTGAAATTGGGTGTGTGTGTTGGGGTGTCAGTCTCAAATTGGGAAGCGGGGTGTTGGGGTTGTTAGGGGGTGTAAGATTATCCCTGACTGGGGGCCAGACATTCAATAGGGGGCACGGAGCCCCGGGCCTCCATGTGGGTCCGCCACTGACCATGATAGAATAATTGCTGTCGGTGGAAAAACTACTGGAAGAAGAAGGCGCTGGTGGAAAGGGTAGAGGAGGAATACGATAACCGGCAGGGCATGGAGAAGGAGAAGGGGACGTTGACCTACCTAAGGACAGAACACTTAAAAAGAAGAAAATGGATTCTAGTCAGGGGCGTAGCGGCGGAGGATAAATCGGTATATATATATATAAACCCCCTCCCAAAAAAAACAACAAGCTACCTTAAAATTTTTAATGTGTTTTTAAAGATTTCAAAGTTTTCAAAGAGTTATACCCCTCCCAAGTCACCTGTTAGGCTGTTCCCCCCCCCAATCAAATTCCTAGCTACGCCCTTGATTCTAGTGATGTTATTGATCGATGGACGAGCAACTTTGCCAAAAATAGTCCACGTGCCAGGTTTCAAGTACTTTGACCTGACCTTGAAAGCGACGACCGAGGTCAA
>CM030865.1:10597612-10602612 GCA_018105865.1 Metaphire vulgaris | reverse complement strand
ATAATAATAATAATAATAATAATAATAATAATAATAATAATAATAATAATAATAATTTAACCTTCAGGCGCCTGTGCCCACCTGGCCCTCGCATTTGCGGGTGCCTTGTGCCGACCATGGAAGTTGCATTTTCGCCGCGTCGGCGACCATGGATTTCCATTTGACTTCGTTTCTGGCTGATCTTATTTCAATGTTATATTCGATTCCCATTTCTTTTCTGCTGCCTACAGTATCAGTGCATATTATTCTTCGTCTTCCTCGTGCTCTTTGTCCAGCTATTTTACCTGTTATACACGAGTGTATACACGAATTGCAGGTATACATAAACTACAAGTGTTTGTTTCATGCATGCATGTGTACATGAATGCATACAATGCACCTCTCTTCGATTAATTATCATTATAAGTGTATATTTTCATTAGATTAGTGTACAAATATATCTGCCATAGCTAGTATTTTGCTCTTAGGTCTTTTTCAAACAGAACTGATGCAGAAATTGTCGGACCACCTGGCGGTTAAGCGGCATTTCTCAGCTTTATAGGCTAAGATTAAATTGTAAAAAAGGTGTGCTCATGACGAAACTGAAAACGCAAAGTCACTGATTTAAAAGCGTCTAAATCAATAAAATTAACTGATCCCTGTTTAGATTTCGCTGACTCAATTACTTAATTTAACGAAATTTAGACAAATTTATGTAAAATATGCTTTACATTTGCTTTAGACGGTTTCCTCAGCATTCGATAGGTGGCGAATCAATGAACGCCTGTTTAGTAGGCATTGAAAGCCATCTTAAGGAGACCGTGCAGTTAGACGAAGGTTGAACAACCTTTTAAAACCTAGGTTCAAATTGAACCAGGGACTGCTTTAAGAAAGATTTATCACTGCACTAAACTCAGAAAATTTGTGGACATCCGCGCAAAAAAATAAGCTGAAAAGGTCGTCCGGACAATTTATCACTGCACACAGAAAAAATCGTTCGTAATGAAAACACCTTTATTAGATGCAGAAGATGACTCATATATAAAGAAAGTTTGCTTAACCGCCAGGACAGATACTGTACTTCCAAATTGTTAGAATAAGAGGCAAAATGTTAGGGTCACCAAGGCTAATAAAGACTTACATTTCCCTGCCCCACTACGGGGCTCGAGGGAACGTCCTGAGATCCCTCAACGCAGTGCTTAATCTAGACTCCTGGACTCCGGGGGAAACTGAAAAAGCCGGGGGGAGAACTGACAAAGCCGGGGGGAATTCTGCTAGGGGCCGCTGTTAGTCCATGTAGTATTCCAAAATTTCCGGAAGGGAATTTGAAATTTCCGGGGGAGGGCAATTCCCCTCTCCCCGGAAACGAACTAGATTAAACACTGCCTCAACGGGCTCTTCTTCGCCCCAGCAGAACATTTTATGGTGCTTTAAAGATTCAAATCTTGAGATACGGCGAATATTTCTCAGATTCTATGGCAACATATTAGCAGCAGTCGTCCCCAACTGAAAATAATGTTTACAAGGTCCTTAAAGTTCTTCTGCCAGGCTCCACCAATTTAGGATAATACTCGTTTTAAATCTTGAAATTTGGAGCAACTTTTCACAGTATTGACACCTATTCGGCAATAACCTTACCCATCATTGGATAAAATTGTCTTAATGTTTCTGCAAGAATCTCTCCACAAGTGCTGGCCAGCTCAGATGACCCGCGAAACCCGCTCCCTCGACGGAGCAAATGGACATGAAGGCAGATAAGCACGTATCATTTAGACTCGACTGAGAGTGACTTTTTGCTGTAGTTTAGTAGTTTGCAAGAAAATACCGGACACATGCATGTCCGATATTGCCTCCATTTTTTCATCGGACAAATTACCTAAATACTGGACAGTCCGGTCAAATACCGGACACCTGGCAATCCCAATTACATTCCTAGAAATTCTCGGAATACTCGATACTTCGGAAAGACGAAACTGTTCCGACAGCTTTCAACTGACCACGATCATCATCATCATCATCATCATCATCATCATCATCATCATCATCATCATCATCATCATCATCATCATCATCATCATCACGAACCAGAAAAAACACTCCTCGTTACTTCCTTCATTGCAACGAAACTGTCCCTTTAGGCTGATGAGGTCGAGAAATTCTATCGATTATAATTTTAGAGATGGACCAATGCAGTGTTTAATCTAGACCGTTACCGGGGATCGCCCTTTTCCCCGGAAATTTCAAATTCCCCCCGGAAATTTTGGAATACTGCATGGACTAACAGCGGCCCCTAGCAGAATTCCCCCCGGCTTTGTCAGTTCCCTCCCCCCGGCTTTTTGAGTTCCCCCCGGAGTCCAGGAGTCTAGATTAAACACTGGACTAGTAGTGTCCATGGCTCACAGCCATACGTGGCAACGGGCCAGACAGTGCCCTGATCAGTCTTAGCTTTGTAAGTTTGCTGACCGACCTGTTATTACAGATTTTTAACCACTTAACTAGTAGGGATCCGGGTCCGTCTGTCCATTTTACAATAAGTTACAGTTAAATACGCGGTTAAGGGGTTAACAGCTTGATCATTATATTCATTCCCGTGCGCAACCTTGTTTTGATGTCATCTTTGAATCTTGCAATATCTTGGATCTGGTTTCCAATGTATATGTATATGTTTATGTATGTGTATATGTATATGTATATGCATATGTGTGTATATGTATATGTATACGTAGCTGGAAACTTGCACTGGCACCTGTCCTTTTGCTGAGATTATTATCTGATTCTCCATATTGGACAATACTTTCGTTTTACCTGCATTGATGCGCACATTGTGTTCAGGGGCGTAGCGACGATATATCGGTATATATATACCCCCAAATCAGTCTACCTTAAAGTTTTTATGTGATTTATATGTGGTTATATGTAGTTTATATGGTTTATAGTTAAGGTTTATATCGCCCCCAAACATTTATACCCTCCCAAATCAAATTCCTGGCTACGCCCCTGATTGTATTCAGTTCCGGTATGTTCTATTCTTTGCACTTGGTCTGTTATCATTACTGTGAAAATGCATGGCAATCATTGTCTTCGTTGATGAATACAAATAGTACAACTGATCGCATTTTGCTTTTCTAGGCTATGGGCTAAACGAAATTTCTCGAATGTATAGACTTATATTTCATTCTAAAAAAGGTGTGCCCTTAATGAATAAGTAAATAGCCGATTTTAGCGCCCAGTGGCGGCTCTAAATGGGGGTGGGGGGAAAATCATTAGCCAACCATTTGTTTTTAATTCTGTGAACATAGGGTCCCAACCCAAATTAATAGGGGGAATGCTTTGGAGTGTAAATCAAAATGTTGAATTTCATTCTGTGGGGCAAATTAATGGCTAGTTTAAAGGCACTGAGGAACGGGGAATATATCCTTCAGGTCCCTGGGTCCGGTGGACCCCCAGCATTTGCTGACTTTCCTTTTGACTGGCGCCGACCATGGAAGTGGCATTTTCAATGCATCACCGACCACGGATTTTCCCTGCCCTCTGTTTCTGGCTGTTCTTAATCAGTTCAGTGCTGTCTTTGATTTCTGAGACTTCTCTTAAGACTTGGGCTGTACGTTCATCTTATTATCTGTCTATCTTCATGCCCTTTGCACAGCTATTTCACCTGTATGCATAGAACGAGTTGAATGCCCGTACACAAATTACATATATTTATGCATTGCATGTGTACATGATTACCTACAATGCAAATCCCTGTGGATATCAACTTATCATTACGTGCTTATATTTTCATTTGATTAATATATTGCAGAAAAATATCTGCCATAGCATTTTGCGCCTTGCTATTCCAAGAAGATATGAAGATTACCTTCGGGTTAAGCGAATTTCTCAAATATATCTCCTAAATTTAGCCTTCTAAAAAGGTGTGCACTTAACGAAATTGCAAATCACTGATATGAAAGCTTCTAGAATAATAACATTTTAAAGTTTAATTCCTTTAGTGAAATCGAAATAAATTGAATCCTGTTTAGATTCCTGCGATTGAATTAGCATTTATTAATTTATCGGGAAATTTATATTTAATATGCTTTACATTGGCGTTACAAGGTTTGCTCGGCATTCGATAGGTGGCTCAGCAATTAACGCCAGCTTATGGAGAAAGTGCATGCACACATGCATACATACATACACTCTTGCAGTACATATCTACATATATACTGTACATACATGCGTGCATATGTGCAAACATACATAGAGCCAGTGTGATCGACTATTGAGTACCGTATTATAACGTAAATAAGACGAAGATTGAGAATGAATTTTGCCGTAGTTTCTCCTCTTTAGCTCGGTAGAAACAGCCGCTGCATAACGATTTATCTTCGCGACATCGTGTAAAAAACGTTTTTTTGGCTTCTGCTTACTCTGACCAACGGTGGATGTCTTGGATTCTGTGATTGTGGCGCCATAGAAGCTGCCCTACATCTCGCAGCATTTTCAAGCGAATCTTTTGCAAGATTTTATTTAATTTAGATATTTTTTGTTTAGACGATTTAAATACGCGTCGATTGATGATAATTGCTTTGTCGTTGTGTAGATGAGAGTTGAAATGATCGGAACCAGTGCGAAAGTCTCGGAAGCGCTTGTCTTATGCCTAAGTCCTCCTCAACGCTGAAGAGAAAATTGGAACAGATACAAGTAGAAAATGTTCTTCTGGGTAACTGTCTTGCTAGCTAGGTGATGATGATGATGATGATGATGATGCTGACGACGATAATGATGATGATGATGATGATGATGGCTACGACAACGACGATGGAGATGTGAGAAGATGATAGTGACAACGACGATTATGATTAGAATGATGATGATGATGTTGTTGTTGTTGATGATGATGATGAAGATGATGATGATGATGTCTGCTTAATGGACAGAGAAGCTATTTTCCTTAATCACTATTTTTAGTCAGTCTCCGATGACGTAAAGAGGATATTTATAGAAGCAGACAGGTGCAGTGTTTAGAGCCATTAACC
>CM030865.1:10582612-10592612 GCA_018105865.1 Metaphire vulgaris | reverse complement strand
GTCAGTTCATTCTTCTCGGAAGCGTGACTGTAGAGTTGACGTTGTCCAATGCGGTAAAGTCACGGTGTCACCCCACCCCACCCTACCCCACCCCACCCAAACCGTCGCACCATCCTTTCCAACAAAAGTCAATTAGGCTACACCATGGACCTGCTTGGGTCTTCCTGTAAAACGGTAAAGGTATAGGTCCCGTACTCGAGTCCGAGCGTTGGGTTCCGGCGCTCATCTCCGGTCGAGGAGAAGACGTAGGTACCGTATAAGCCATTAATCTGGGGTAGGTTGCCAGTACTTTCCCCAGACCCGCGTTTTACCTCGCAGCTTAACGCCGCTCCTCAGTTTACCACCGCCCTTTAGTGAGTAAGACTGAGACGACATTAGGACTCCTGCGGGTTTTGAACCCGCGACCTTCTGCTCCATCGTGCAGTGTTGTTACCACTCTGCTAACGTCCCGTCCTTCCTGTGCCAGCTCCATGTACCTGCACAGCCCCTTCCACCCCCGAGTCCCCTAGCGACGTCACTGGAGCTACTGTACATTATGTTGCGCCTTTATAAAATCTGCGATATACAGTACAGTGTCTTCGTAACCGACTGATTTACCATGGATTTACTGTACAGCGCCATTTATGTTGCGCCTTTTTATTTACCAAATAGAGTAGAACTTCGTTACAATGGATTCAACCCAGTGTAATCAGGGTTTAATCTAGGCCGTTTCCGGAGGAGAAAATTACCCTTTGCCCCAGAAATGTCAAATTCCCCCCGGAAATTTTGACATACTACATCAACTAACAGCAGCCCCCTATCAGAATTCCCCCCGGCTTTGTCAGTTCCCCCGTCCGTCTTTTTCTGCCCCCCCCCCGGAGTCCAGAAGTCTAGATTAAACACTGCGTGTAATGCGCTACCCTTTTGGATGATATTGGATAAAACGCATCCTGGATATAACGTAATCCGTTTTACAGACCCACTAAGCACGCTATAGAAATCTTTGGGGCCTATTGGCAAACGCAGATAACATAATATCAACATCATTCTTAACTAACAATTACACTTTTTGTTATACTGTACAATAATATTGACAAAATTACGTGGTTTCTTTATCCAATATCATCCAATACGGTTGCGCATTACAAGGACCGTACATTGCGGTTTTTACAACCAAGTATTCGTTTTCGTTATAGGTGAGTGGAGTTCATTATAACGGGGTTCTACTGTAGGCCTACAACAGTACAGCTGCATTTACGTTGCCCGCTGTGGTTTTCTCCTAGCAAACTGCGACGCGACCTGGTGTCGTTCGAGGAGCGAGTCTGTCGCCAGGAGGCGCTGAAGGCCTCGACCGACCAGCGCCTGGACCTCCGACTCTGTCGCCTCTGCTTCCAGAACAAGTTCACGGACGGCATCGGCCGCGTCTGCGTCAGCTGCCGACGACGGGTCTGCGGCCGATGCGGATCGCTTACCCGACGACGGCGCCTCTACGGCGGCGGAGGCGGAGGCGGCGAAGACGCGGCCGGCGCCTCGGCCACCGTCGGAGGCAAGGGCGGCGGCGGCGGCGGCGGAGGAGGAGGGGCGACGGGAGAGACGACGACGGCGACGACGTCACAAACGGTAGGCGCAGAGACGACGACGGTGAGGAATATAATACTCACAACGGGAAGTAGTCTATTTTCTGGAAAAGACAGACAGACACACAGACGGAAAAACGGACAGGCAAACGGACAGACAGACAGATAGATGGATAGATAGATAAACAGACGAATTGATAGAAATATATATATATATATATATATATATATATATATATATATAGAGAGAGAGAGAGAGAGAGAGAGAGAGAGAGAGAGAGACAGACAGACAGACAGACAGACAGACAGTCAGACAGACATACAGACGGACAGATAGATGGATAGATAGATAAATAGACGGATTGATAACAAACACACACACACACACACACACACACATATATATATATATATATATATAGAGAGAGAGAGAGAGAGAGAGAGAGAGAGAGAGAGAGAGAGAGAGAGACGAGAGACAGACAGACCGACAGACAGACAGACAGATAGATAGAGAGACAGCTCTTTCTGGCTGCCCTAAGTTTTATGGTTATCATGGTCACTATCCTTGTCGTATTCCTGTCATCAGCATGGGGGAGGGGATAGAAATTTGTAAAATTGTACTCCAGCATAAATTTGTTTAAACGGAAGTGATGACCTTTCTAACGTTAGCTAAGCACAAAAAACTAGTGATGACCTTTTTTACATTAACCCCTTAACTGATGGGGATCCCGGATATATCCGTCCATTTTACATTGAGTTGCAGTTAAATACACGGTTAAGGGGTTAATTAAACAAAGCATCAAAGGCTCAAAGCATAGAAGCACAGAACATTGGAGAGGATAAATGATCCTATATCCCTTTCACTAAATTTTGGGGGACCAACCCCCGCGTTCCCTCCATGTTCTGCTCCTCTGGTCGTCATAGAAATTACCTCAAAACTTCGAATCCGCGGCTTCTATTAAAACAAATGACTTCATACAAGTGGCGGCTCCAGGATTTGGCAAGTGGGGTGGCAACTTCTAGTTATGAGGGGGCCAAACATTTGTTGTTAGGTATGTAGTATTAAGTATAGGGTCCCAACAGGGGCCACTGGAGGGCCAGGCACTCGATAGGGGGCACGGGCCCCCCTGACCGCCCCTCTGGCCACCTGTGGAGCCGCCACTGCTTCATACCCCGAATGTAATAGAGACTTGGCTTCTGTTAGAAGTGTTACGGTAATGTGGTCGCACTTAAGCAAAATGGCGGAAACTGGCTTCACCTGCGGATACCAAAGACTCGTTCTAGTGATTATTGAATTCTATGGAGCGGAGAGGTGGTGTGGTGTGGCATTGGGCGATAGAACTTGAATCGTGTGCAAAAAAGAAAGCGGTGTTATGCATTGGAATTAGCTTAAGATGTCTTCTTCGCTTGTCTATTTATTTCAGCTGCGTCTCGACTATTGATGTCTGCGTGATTCTGTCTTCCCTTTCTTTGCTTCTTCATTTGTCCTTCTCTCTCTCTCTCTCTCTCTTTCTCTTTCTCTTTTCCCCTTTTCTTTCTCTCTCTCTCTCTCTCTCTGTCTCTCTCTCTCTCTCTTCTCCTTTTCTTTCTCTCTCTCTCTCTCTCTCTCTCTCTCTCTCTCTGTCTGTCTGTCTCTGTCTCTCTCTCTCTCTCTCTCTCTTCTGTCGGTTTACTTCTGTCGCTGTCTGTCGCTGTCTGTCGCTGTCTGTCTGTCTGTCGCTTTGTCTGTCTGTCTGTCTGTCTCTCTCTCTGTGTCTCTCTCTCTCTCTCTCTCTGTCACTGTTTCTGTCTGTCTTTCTTTCTTTCTCTGTTTCTGTATGTCTGTCTAACTCGACTGCTGCTGCATATTCTGCAACGTTTACTAAGAATTGAGCAGGCGAGTAAGTAAGAAAGTGAGCAAATAAGCAACTCAGTAAGTAAGAAAGTAAGGAACCAGATTCTACAGCCTCCAACCACGCATTAAGGGTTCCGTATAATTAATCGCGAACTGTCGATTGTGTTGCCGCTGTAACTACGTTTTCTCGCACAATCTTCTGAGTTGACGAATCGCTAGCGGCAGAACAAGCGGTGCGCGAATCATCGACGTCACGACAGCAGGTCACATGACGCCGTCGGCGAGACGGAATGACGTCACATGACGACGTGCTTCTTTGCGTTGCCTTGGCGACGCTGCTGATGTTTCTGCTTCTTGTGTTTGCCTCGCTTTGGTTTTTGCGTGAGTCGACTTCTTCGCCTAAGTCCTAACGAGGCTTCATCATCATCATCATCATCATCATCATCATCATCATCATCATCATCATCATTGAGCGGTCGTTGGTGCGTTGTTGCAGCCGCAGAAGATTGGAAAACGACGAAGGAAATGCTTAGAATACAAAGACAAAATCTCTCTCTCTCTCTCTCTCTCTCTCTCTTCTCTCTCTCTCTCTCTCTCTCTCTCTCTCTATCTCTCCTTATCTAACCTTCTATCTACGTCTGTCTCTTACTGTCCTGTTCTCAGTCTCGATCTATTATAAATGTATATATATATATGTATTTATATATATATATATATATATATATATAAGCTTATATATATATATACGTGTATGCACATGGGCGGCGCTGGGTTTTGTTGGCTGGGTGGGTCTAATGCAATCTACACAACCAGGACCCGGCTCAGACTGCCCCTCCCCATTACCCCCCACCCCCAAATCAAAATTTCTCTGCAGATTTGCACGATTTGCTCGGGTGTCCCTGCCCGAGACTGGGTGGATCCGGACCCGCGGACCCACCCCCTAGCGCCGCCCCTGTGTATGCACACACATATATATATATACACACACACAATTTATACATATATACTGTATATGCATATGCGTGTATAATTTGTATATATATATATATATATGTCTCTGATTCTCTGTCTCTCTATCACTGTCTCTATCTGCCTACTGTATATCGACATCGGTCTTTCTGTCTTTCTGTCGTCTGTCTCTGTTTCTCTCCATTTTTATCTTTCTCTTAGAAGACGACGGATCTGGAGTTATCTCGTTCTGTGCATTTCTATCTCTGTGTCTGTCCGTCTCTACAAGACGATAACATTCTGTCAGCTCTGAAAATCTGTCTGTCCCCACCCTGTCATCCTGTCTGTCTGTCTGTCTGTCTGTCTGTCCACCTGTCTGTCTGTCTGTCTGTCATCTGTCTGTCTGTCTGTCTGTCTCAGTCTGTCTGTCACAGTGTTGATACACTGGCGTCAATCTCTTCTCTTCGTTAAACCACTTTAAACAAATCTCATCATCAGTTCTTCATTTTCATCCTCCTCCTCCTCCTCCACCTCCTCATCATCCTCTTTTTCTTCTCCCCACCTTCCTCCTCTTTCTCCTCCTATTTCCCCCCTCATTCTCATCGCTGTTCATCCTCATCATCCTCTCCTTCATCTTCATCATCTTTCTCCTCCATTTTCATCTTCTTCATCATGCTCCTCTTCATTCTCCTCATCATTCTCCTCCTCCTCCCCATCCTCCTTCCTCCTCCTTCCTCCTCCTCCTCTTTCTCCTCCATTTTCTCATTCCTCATCCTCGTATTCCCCCTCCTCCTCCTCCTCCTCCTCCTCCTCCTCCTCCACCTTGGCCTCCTCCTCCTCCTCAGGGTGATCGGTTAATGAGAATAACCAACAGCTAAACAAATGGAGTTATTTAGTTCTGTCTCGAGTTATAATTTGTTTATTTTCACTTGAGACACCTCGCTACAAGACGATAACATTTCTTCAGCTCTGAAAAACCCTCTATTTTTAAACTTTGAAATTGTTCCAAAATCAAAGATATTACCCACCGGGTAATTCTATAATAACTTCCATTATAATATTATTTTCTCCTCAGCCATGTGATTACAGTGGTTTTCAAACTGAAAAAATATTCAATTTACTTACCTCCTAAACCACAAAGCAAAACGTAAAATTAATTATCATTATCAGTATTATATCTTATTAAAAGTTCTGGGGTTATCAGAACGACATTTTCATCATCATCATCATTCATAAATCAATCATCATCATCATCATCATCATCATCAGGGCATCATCATCGCACCAAATCCAAATCATCATCATCAGGTTCATCATCATCATCATCATCATCATCATCATCATCATCATCATCATCATCATCATCATCATCATCAAAACATTTAAATTATTATTATTATTATTATAGGGGCCTACTATACATATATATATATTTTCCTCAGGGTGATCGGTTAAAAAAAAACCATCAGATAAACAAATGACAAATTTCCTAACTGTATTTTTATTATAATTTGTTTAATTTGTACACACCTCATTTACTCGATCCACATTTCTTGTAATGCATTCAAAACCTGACTATTCTGAAACTTTGAAATTGTTCGAAAATCAAAGAAATTAACACCGGTAATTCATATATATATTTCATAAGTCATGAGATTATTTTTATTGTTACAAAATTCTACTAAAATTTTACATTTTACTTAAGCCTGCAGAGCAAAACTATAGCTTATTAATTATTCATTATTGTGGTGTTTTAAATCGAATGCAATTTGTAAACGATGTTTTTGACTCGTCAACAACATAAGAATCAATCAATTAAAATCAATAAAATGGGTAAAAGCGCCACTGAAGATAAATCTCCAGGGCATTGCTGATGGCGCACCAAATCCAAATTGAATTAGAGCCAGGTCAAGCCGGAAAAGATCAGCAATTAAACTCGATAACCATTTTGAACAATTGTGGACCCCACCTCCACCCCTCACCAAACAATCGGTTTTGTCGGTGTGCGCGTTTTGTCGGTGAACGTTTTTACAGTGAACATGTTGTCGTGGAACCACTATATTTTAAAGCAGGGAGATACTCGTTCATTTCCCAGATCTGATGCCTGCCATCTATTTGAAACTACTCGATTTCAATAGAAAAGGATTTAGAAACTTTTAAGAAGACAGAAAGCGCAAAACGGGGTTTTAAGTGGAAAATGTACAGTATATATATACTGTATAAGAGATTCATTTTCATTCATAGGTCCATATTTTAGAACCCAGCAGGGGCGGAGCTAGGGTGTCCGGTGCCCGGGGACAAAGCATACTGATGGCGCCCCCTCAACTTGACGAAAATCATAAGAAGTAAAAAAAGGGTGCCATTCTGCCCATTTTGGCACCCCTTAATTCTTCATTCAACTTCGTGAATACCCTGACAAACAAAAACGGTCATCATCCATAGCGGAACATCCTACCTTAAACCAATTTTGGCGCCCCCTCACCTCGGCGCCCGGGGACATCTGTAGTTCTGTACCCTCTACACCACCTAGATCCGCCTCTGGAACCCTGCCAAACCCATCAACTTTCTAACCCAACCCAATCCATGTGGTGTAGCAAAATAGTGTCCGCGAAACTGAATGTCCTACGAACATTCCGTTTCGAAATAATCGTTCGTCCGGGGAGATATATTTCGTCCGTTTAAGGAATAAATTGTCCGCCAGTTGAAATATTTCGTCTGTGCACGTTGATCAAAACATCTAAGTGAGTAAAAAACACGAAGAACAAATTATATATATAAAAATTAATAATAATAATAATAATAATAATAATAATAATAATAATAATAATAATAATAGTTAACCCTGATACCCGATATATGCAGATTATGTACCCCACATATGGTACATTTTTCATGCAGCCGGTCACACACACACACACACATTATATAAATTATATATATATATATATATATATATATATATATATATAAATTAACAACTGAGGAGATATCTTGAAGGCCTCGTTGTCAAATGGCATATTCTAGTACTCCGTCACTCCCGCGCTGTTGTTGCTATAGGCGCTAAATAATCAGCTGTATGACGCAAATGTATATGATTGACTCTCTCGACTACTGGACGATTTTTTCTCACCAGCAAAAACTACATCGGAAGAGATAAGGACGCTGTTTACCCATCCCCTCTCCCTCTCCCTCTCCCTCTCCCGCCTAAGTGCATAGTGGACAAGTGCACGAGCCTCTTAAGCACAACGCATGATATTCACTCTCAGGATAGAGAACGCCCTAATCGGCCATAATATTATCGGATCAATTGTCTTCACTGCAGATATATAATTCCACGTTTGCACGCGAATCAGGGCTTAGCGACGGGGGGAGGTATATCGGTATATATGCCCCAAAATCATTATACTGTATATACATAAACAGTATATATAACCAGAGCCGTAACTAGCCGTAACTAGGGCAGTGTTTAATCTAGACTCCTGGACTCCGGGGGGAAACTCAAAAAGCCGGGGGGGAACTGACAAAGCCGGAGGGAATTCTGCTAGGGGCCGCTGTTAGTCCATGCAGTATTCCAAAATTTCCGGGGGAATTTGAAATTTCCGGGGGAAAAGGGCGATTTCCCCCCCGGAAACGGTCTAGATTAAACACTAAACTAGGTGAGCAGGGTGGCAAGCCGCCCCGGGCGCCGACCGGTGGGGGGGCGCATTTTGGATGTGAAACAAAAATTTAAAAAATTGCTGTGCCGAATAAAAGAAAGAGAAAAGGGTCTTTTGTGGATTTGTGACGACTAAAAAAGGTCATCACCGTAATTTTGGGGCGCAAAATATAAATCTTGACCCGGGCGCCGAAAACCCTAGCTACGGCTTTGTTTATAACGCATGTAATTATACATGTATATAACACATATAATATGGAATGTACAGTATATATAATATATGCTATATAATATATAGAACAATATATAGCCAAATTTATACACCCACCCGCCCCACCCCAAAATCAGATTCCTGGCTACGCCTCTGATGTGAATAGGCGGCCATTCGCCAAGGTGAAGGCAGCTTCGAAGACCGTTGCGATAGTCAAATTGCTGCAACGACGATGACGTCACTGAAAAGCTCCTGGATAGATGGCGCTGCATGGCGATAACGACCATCGTCCGCTGTTTGCCCGTCAAACATGACGGGAAGGCAAGGCCGCGTTATGCTGTATTTGCTCGTGAATGTTGGAAATTCATAGGGAAAACAGTTGCGCATAATATTATTGTGAACAATAATATTGTCTAGTATTTTAGGTCATCAAACATGACGGGAAAGATAGGCTTGGTCACAAATAACGGATAACGAATCTATTCAGTAGAATGCTTGCCGATATATATTTTTGGTGAATGATGTACGCTTTTGTCCAATGATTTTTGGCATTTGACACATTTTTGACTGAAAAAAACTTGCGTCAGACGATAAAACTTTCCGATAATAAACTCGTTTTGAGGCGGAAATTTTGCTTAAATGTCAAATTGTCGGATTTCGTAAGATGAGAAAACACAGAATATATTGTGCTAAGTGAGATAGATGATCTCAGATTGCCATCTGTGAACACCAGGTGGCAGGGCGTAATTAAGTCAAAGGCCAAAGGAAGCCCTCTTCCGGTCGGCGTATATATATATATATATATATATATATATATATATATATATATATAAGTTCTATAGCGCCACTATCATAATGCCCAGGGCATCAGCCGATGGCGTACCAAATCCAAATAGCATTAGAGCCAGGTCAAGCCAGAAGATCAGTCCGAAACGACGGGAGAGCAATCTAAGGGGGATAATCATATATATATATATACTGTATATATATACAATATATATATACACAATATATATATATATATATTCAATTAATCATTTCTACAGTAAGATTCAGTCTAGAGGCAACACCCACTCGGAAATATTACGTTCTATGGTCGCGCCATCTGTCGGCATCGTCACGATTATGCGGAACGGCATTGAGTGACGCTTGGCACGGCGTGCGATTTGCTCGTTGAATCTGGACCGCGTCTTCCCCCGCGGCGGGGAAAATCGCATCGAGTGTGCGATGTTGGGGTTTCAAGTCGTTTTCACGTCAAAATATGATGATCATCCACTGAATAAATGCGCATCCGATAGTCACCCCTCACCACCACCACCACCATCATCATCACCACCACCACCACCACCACAGGGGTCTTAGAGATAACTATCACGTGACATACGACGGTAATTAGAATTGGACGAAGACAAGGTGGATGCTCAGCAGTGTTGCCAGTGGAGCTTTTGAAAAAAGAAACAAGAAACATAACTGCCCGTTAATAATACCAAGAAAACCCAGAAAAATTGCTGTAAGCTTATATGATTGGCAGGTATTTTTACACTTTTAGTCAAATTCTCAAATATTTGACTGCCTGTTGGCAAAAAGTCTTGGCAAGCAAGAAAATTCAACGCCCTTCGTTCCACTTTCAGCCAACTAATTATACTGTTCAACCCTCACATAATAATATTTCTATCTAACCTCCCACATAGAGTTTATCCAGTTTAGAAATTCAACAATTTCTAAGCGTCTGGCCAATGACGTCATTAATATCATTATTGTTAATAATAATAATAATAATAATAATAATAATAATT
>CM030865.1:10482612-10580112 GCA_018105865.1 Metaphire vulgaris | reverse complement strand
CCCTAACGATCGAATAGGCGAGTACAGTTGATCATGTCCGCAGGCGTTTCGGCGGCGACCTAACCCCCCCCCCTCCGCCTCAAACTGCAACGGCGCCATCATCATTAGCGAAGAAGAATTTCACAGTTCGACAATCAGAGTCTTCTTATAAAACCGCAGCGGTTACAGAAACTCAGATCTCTCTCAAGTTCTCGCGAGATCTCATTAATTCCGTCATTCCCGTCCTCACTTGTTCTCTCTCTCTCTCGCTTTTTGTCACGACCAGTGCATAGAAAAAGCCGCGGATTGTCAGGTGCGTCGTCACTGGGTACGCCGTTTTCAGTGGCGCATCCAGGAATTCAGTTTGACTATTGCCTGGCTGATAACAGTGGCGTAATGGCGTTTTTCCGGAAGGGGGCTTTTGAACAAAAATTTCGTCAATAGCCGCCAAGGGGGGGTTTCACCCAAAAAATTGCCAAAAATCGCCTCAAAAAAATAAAAATTGCATGGGAATACATTAAATTTTTTTTCGCCGTCCAAGGGGGGTTAACCCCCAAACCCCCCGTGGCTACGCCACTGGCTGATAATATACCTCCCCACAGCTACTTTAAAAAGGCTGAGCGCCTAAGAATAAGCAGCTACTGGGTGTGCTGTTTTCGAAGGCGCTATAGAAATTCACGAGATTTTACTTTACTTACTTTACTTGTTTCGTTCCCAAATCCGCACCTTGTTCCGCCCTTTCCATTGGCTACGCCTAGGACTGTTTTTACTAGCTTTCGATAGTATTTTCTGATAAAAGCAAAACCGTGGCCGGACAAAATGTCACGGACAAAAATGTCACGGACAAAATGTCACGGACAAAATGGCACGGGTACAAAATGTCACCGGATAAAATGTCACGGGGACAAAATGTCCGCGGTTTAGGGTTAGGGTTAGTGTTAGGGTTAGGGTTAGAGTTAGGATGACATTTTGTCCCCGTGCCATTTTTTCCCCGTGCCATTTTGTCCGTGACATATTGTCCAGTGACATTTTGTCCTAGCACCAGCAAAAACAAGGTATTCGCCAATAATACACTGCACAGGGTGGCGCAAAAAAACCCGGACTATATTAAATGCAAACCTAAATGTGACTAGTCCGTTTTTTGCGTCACCCGGCATAATAGTATTGTCGTTTATCATCAGTTGTATTGTGTATTGTGTACACCCTGATTTTTTGCTAGACATGTGCCGTTCCCTTGGGAGCATTTCCAATATCTTCCTGTATTTTGTTAATTATTTTAAAATGTGTGTAAGAACTTTATTTTTTATTGATTTACGTTGATTTACTTTTCTTGAGATTGCGCCAGATTTTGAAGAGCCGCTGGGCTTTTGGGAGTGAATTAGAATATTTTGGCAGAAATTACAACTTTCTTCTTCTTCTTCTTCTCCTTCTTCTTCTTCTTCTTCTTCTTCTTCTTCTTCTTCTTCTTCTTCTTCTTCTTCTTCTTCTTCTTCTTCTTCTTCTTCTTCTTCTTCTTCTTCTTCTTCTTCTTCTTCTTCTTCTTCTTCTTCTTCTTCTTCTTCTTCTTCTTCTTCTTCTTCTTCTTCTTCTTCTTCTTCAGGAGACTTCGAGACGGAGATCTTCCTCGAGATCCCGACCGAGGACAGCGCCTCGCCCGCGGCCGACCAGGGCCGAGTCGATCCGCCCGGGTTCGAACCAGGGTCGGCAGGCGAAGGAGGAGGGAGGAGGAGGCGGAGGAAGAGGAGAACGGAGGAGAAGTAGGAGACGAGAAAGACAACGACAACGACGGAGAGGAGGAGGAGGAGGAGGCAGAGGAGGAAGAAGAGGACGCTCGGGAGGGTTACGAGGAGGAAGAGAACGACTGTGTTAGGGGCCGAGCAGAGCCGACCGGTGGACCCGGATACGTTCCGCTGCTCTGGAGGCAGAACAGCCGACGCCAGATGGCGTCAGGCGACCACGGCGGAGGAGGGGGAGGAGGAGGAGGAGGAACGGCGGTGGAGAAGATGACGTCATACGACGAAGACGAGGATCTGGAGAACGAGGAGAAATTCCTCCGGGAGAGGGAGAAATGTCGACAAGAGAGACTCCAACTGCAGCACAAGAAGTCGAAGAAGAGGACGCCGAGAAGGTAAGACGTCATTCGCCACGTCATTCGTTACGTCATTCGCCACGTCACTCGTTACGTCATTCCGTCATTCGCCACGTCACTCGTTACGTCATTCGTTACGTCATTCGTTACGTCATTCGTTACGTCATTCGTTACGTCATTCGCCACATCATCAGGCCACGTCATTCGTTACGTCATTCGTTACGTCATTCGTTACGTCATTCGTTACGTCATTCGCCACATCATTCGTTACGTCATCCGTTACATCATCCGCAGGGGCGTAGCGACGGGGGGTATATCGGTATATATACCCCTCAAAAATCAGTCTACCTTAAAGTTTTGTGTGTGATTTACCTGTGGTTATATGTAGTTTATATGGTTTATGTGGTTTATAGTTAAGATTTATACCCACCCAAAATATTTATATCCTCCCAAATCAAATTCCTGGCTACGCCCCTGATCATCCGTTGCGTCATCTGCTGCGTACCTATGGTATTTGGCGTCCATGGTAAGGGAATCAGGATATTTAATTAACCGTTTATCAAATCTTTAATTTACAAAACATGACATTCCAGGGACACAAGATTAGAACTACAGATACACTGTTCTTGCTTTTACCGATGCGAACTGGTCTATGATCACGTGCTCAAAAAAGTCAGTTTTCTCAGTTTATTATTATTCTATGCTAAGTCAACAGCAAAGAACACAGTTTTCTGGCACCCCCTTCAAGAGGGTATCTATCCCCTGCTTTTCCATAGACCCGCACCTGTACTAATAAGAGAGATTATAATCTGTTTTTTCTCTCTCTCCGTCTCAAGGGCTTCTGTTGGAACCTGCACAGTGGAGGACATGATTATCCCAGACGCCGCCAGAGACGGGGGCCGCAGCGGTCGACTGACCCTACCCGCTGGACGGGGCTCGAAGAAGGAGAAGGAGGCCGGGCTCCACCCGGTGGGTCCCACGGCAAGACGACCGGTCGACGACGGGCTTCGAGGCCGGGTCGGCGGAGGCGGCTGTCCCGAGCGCCGGGTCCCCGGTCGACGAAGCCACCTCCACCGGTCGGAGAGCGACACCAGCAGCCTGTCGTCCGGGTCGAGACCATCGCACGGCGGACCGGCGGCCCATCATCATCGCAGTCTCCTCCTGCCCGAGAAGGTCTTCAGGGCGACCGATCGACGCAACGGCGGTGTCGGCACCGACGACCTTGACATCGACCTTGACGATGACCTTGACCTCTGCTGCTTCGGAGGTCAGGCGAAGTTCGAGTCGTCGAGGTTTTCGCATTCTCCGACGAGGGCGGATGCGAAGGGGGGACGGAAGGGGGCGTCGCCCCAGCGGACGTCGTCGGCGGCGGCGGCGGCGGCTGCGGCGGCGGGGGAACCGGTTCGCAGGACTGAGACCGCCGAGGCGAATGACCTTGAAAGGTCACAGAAGCGAAGGTCGTCGAAAAGGATCTACGTCCTCAGACAAATCAACTCCACGACCAATGTCAAGGTCACCTGGTCACTTCAACACAATGATGATGATGATGATGATGATGATGATGGTGATGATGATGATGATGATGGTGGTGGTGATGATGATTATGATGATGATGATGGTGGTGATGATGATGGTGATGATGATTATAATGACTACAACAATAATAATGACGATGATGATGACGACGACCACAATGATGATGAAGATGACGACGACGTCTACAGAGATGATGATGATGACGACTACACTGACGGTGATTCTGTCGTTGTTGCAGGCGAGGACAGAGACGGAGGATGGTTGCGAGGAGTCGTCGTCGTCGTCGATGTCGTCTCTCTCTTCGTCGCAACCGCAGTTCGTCGGAGCAGGATAACAACCCGTCCGCCGCCAGGTGGCGCCACTACTCGTCCGAGCAGGAACATGACGTCACGCGCCGTCACCACGGCAACGCCGTCGCCGCCGCCGCCGACGACGACGACGACGAAGTGCACGGAGGTCCATCGGCGGCGGCGGCGACGGCGGCGGGCAGGGATCCGCATCGGCGCTGTCTGTCGGAGCACGAACAGATCGCCACATTCCCTTCCCCCCACCGCCGCCGCCGGCCCCCGTCGGAGGCGACGACGACGACGGCGACCCAGCGCCGTCAGTCGCAGCCGATCATCCGCCTCCTGCCCGACCGCGACGCGCCCTCGGTCGCCGCCGCCGCCGCCGTCGTCCCAACGATCCTGCGCAGCGACGCCTGTTCGGACGAGGAGCTCGATCGTCTCCTGTCACGGCTTCACGGCCGCCAGCACTCCCCTAACCGCCTGGTAGCCTCCGACGCAGCGGCGGCGGCGGCGGCGGCGGCGGCGGCGACCTCCCCGTCTTCGTCGGTCCTGGACGTCGTCGTCTACCCGCCGCCGCCTCCGCCGCCGCCGAATTCGTCGTCGTCTCCGCGGCGGGCGTCGCAGGCGAGCGACGGGCGCCGGAAGTCTTCGACGCCGTCGCTGTCGTCCGACTGGCGGAAGTTGTCGTCGTCGAGCGTCCTGTCGATGGGCAGCTTCGCGTCCAGCTACCGCGACTACCAGCGCAAGTTCTCCAACTCGAGCGGCGTCTCGACGTCGGTCAGCCGACGTCCGTCGAGCGGATCGCGCGCCAGCGACGGATACCGGAAGTTCTCCGATCCGGACGGTTTCCGGCGGAAGGGCGGCTCTTCCGCCGACGACTACGACGACGGCGACTGCAGAGGCGGCGACCGGAAGTCGTCGGACCCGCTGGACAGGCGCCGGACTCTGCCCCCCTCCGTCGGCGGCGGCGGCGGCGGTGGGGAGTCCAGCAGGGGCAGAGACAGCTGTCGCGGTCCGGGGAGATCCAGCGCCGGCGATCGAGTGCCCTGCTGGTGTCCGGATCCGGTGCCGATCACCACCATCCGCTCCGGAAGAGGCTGTCGGTGGGGGAGAACGGGGACGACGGAGGAGTAGGAGGAGGAGGAGGAGGGGGCGGCGGTGAAGGGGAAGGGGCAGCAGTCGATGAAGGTCCTGTCGAAGTCCGATGTCCTTCCGAGGCTGGTCAAGAGAAGCTCGGATCAGCAGAGACCGAGGAAACTGTCGGAGTCCGCCGTTCTGGCCCTGATCCGGGAGAAATCCACTTCCAGGGACGACTCGGAACATTCCTCCTCTCTCAAGGACGGAACGGCCAGTGAGTGGAACCAACAACAACAACAACAACAACAACAATGATAATACTAATACCATTAATAGGGAAATTTTAGATTAAAATATGAACAGGTATTCTTCAGTGTAGGTATAGAAAATTTAGAAAAAGTAGGTTTGCACAGTTACCAGCCCTAATATATATATATATATATATATATATATATATATCATTATATATATTATAGATATATATATATATATCATCATAGTTGCTTTCTGTCAGCTCATTAGCGACAATAGCTAGATACAAAACTTTTCCATTTATCTTTTTCCGTTGTTAACCTCGTTCCATCTATTATAATTGTCATTTGATATCTTTCGAAGTCTTCTTTGTTATTTTGATGTATATATATATATATATATATATATATATATATATAATGTGTCCTGGAAAAGTTGACCCTTAATCATATCGCAATAACTACCTCAATTTAGACAAAAGTTTAAATATATCTTTAGCGCAAAATCTCATTAGCTTCCGTTTGAGCGCTCTGTAACTTTTGCGGTCAGTCGATTAAGCTACAGATTACAGTTTTCTGTCCATTTATTGGCTTTTTCTACAATCATTTTGCTGTGTTGAGGAACAAAATGTTTTCAAAAATGAAGCTAATATTCAATTTAATTTCATATAAGAATAATTCTAATACGATATCAATTGCTAATATTAACTGCTATTTATTTCAGTTATTGCAACGAGGTCTTGAACGAAGCGAAGTCTAGATTAAAACATTATAAATAATTGACATTGGTTTTCATAATTAGCAATTTCCACCACTTTCCGGACATTGAATATATATATATATATATATATACATATATATATACACACATATATATATATGGTCACACACATATTATATATATTTATTTAAAGTGTTTGATCTGTTTTTAGGAAAGTTGTCGAATGGAAACTACTACAGTGTTATTCTTCAGAAAGACCCTAACGACAAAAGCTGTCGAAGTAGGCCGCCCCAAGACACTTGTAGATTTCATTTATTTAAAGTGATTTGATCTGTTTTCCAGCATATCGGAAATAGTCACCGCTCTTAGATTTATTTCGCATTGATGATGAGATCTTTCCTGGCTGGCGACTGACTGCCTGACTGACTGACTGACTGGTTAGTTAGTCGATCGATTGGCTGATTTGCTGGCTGGTCTGTGAGTTGATTAATTGATTGATTGACTGGTTGTTTGATTGACATACTAGTTGACTGGTTGGCTGGTTGATCGGCTGATTAGTTGTTTAGTTAATTGATTGACAGATTAATTAGTTGATTGATTGATTGATTGGTGACTGGTTGACTGGCTGGTTGATTGATTGATTAGTTGTTTAGTTAATTGATTGACAGACTAGTTAGTTGATTGATTGATTGGTTGATTGACTGGCTGTTTAAAAGGCTGGTTGATTGTTTGGCTGATTGGCTGGCTAAGTAGACGACCTTTCACGCACCTTTAGCGGCGATGTCTCAAACGGGTTTGGAATCGAACTGTCGACCCTCGGGTCGGGTCGAAGAGACTTTAAGACGGGACTATCGAGTGTATTCTGAAAAACTACGAATTTGCAATTCTTGTGCGCTGCACTTTTAGCAATACAAGACGTTTTATCTGTCATCTTTTTCCCCCAAAAAATCCAAATTTATCCTCCTGTAAAGCAGATTTCCGGTTTTGAACTAAATCGTTGCTGGTTTTAATTGTTTCTAATGGGGAATGAGATAGATTAAATGTAAAGATTATGAACGATTCAACTGTCGGGGAACATCTCAGAAATTACTTTGCTGGCAAAGCGAATTACAACAGCAGAGAGAAGTTTTCTAAGCCGAGATATATTAACGAGTCTCATACCCAGTCCCAGAGGCGTAGCGACGGTTATATATACCCCCGCCCCTCGGTATATCGGTATATATTCCCCCCCAAAAAAAAATCAGGCTACCTTAAAATTTTTAGTGTGTTTTTTATGATTTTCAAAGTTTTTAAAGATTTATACTCCCCGCAATCACATTATACCTCCCCCAATAAAATTCCTGGCTACGCACCTGACCATACCGTGTTGCTAATAAAAATTGCTTATAAGCAGAAACCAGTTTCCACATCAGCTTCTATTCGTCGCTACTATTTCAGGCACAGCTGCTTTCAGAGCTTAGGCAGATCATGTAGAATCTCACAACAGTGGCGTAGCCAAGAGGGGTTGGGTGTTAACCACGCCCCCTAATTGTCCGGCCAAACATTTTTTCTTTATTTCGGATTAATATTCAATATAGTTGTTCGAAGCAAAATTGTAGATGACGACCTTTTTTACTCGTCAGGATGGATTTTGCGTGTTGGGATGTTGGAAATTATAATCATAAGGTTTTTTTCTTTGCCAGAAAAATCCGAAGTTGGGAATCATAACCCCCCCTCTTCGGATACGCCACTATCTTACGAAAAAATCAAGGACCTTCTTGTCGCTAACTGGCACCAGGTGCCAGCGACTGCTGTAGCGCCATCTAAATACCTTTAATTGACACGCTCTCAGTCACTTTAGCGGTCACGCCAAATCTCCTGTCACGTATCGGTGAATGACGCTGTTGTACGTCGTGCTTTAGATACTGTTGTTGCCGTGAGATTAGATAATCTCGCCGTTTTCTTATCAGCAGCTCTGTCGTTTAGATAATTAATTTATTATATTATCTACGGAGGACCAAAATGCCTGAATATGAAAGGCAATGGGAGTTTTTTTCTCTCAAGAAAACTAAACCGAGAATGACGAAAAGATTGATTA
Organism: Metaphire vulgaris; assembly: GCA_018105865.1. NCBI lineage: Eukaryota > Metazoa > Annelida > Clitellata > Crassiclitellata > Megascolecidae > Metaphire > Metaphire vulgaris. The sequence continues at coordinate 10,572,095 of CM030865.1, read as the reverse complement.
CGAGAGGGGGAGAAGAACAGGCGGAGGAGAAGGAGGAGGAGGAGGAGGAACGAAAGAAGAGGAAAAGGAGGAGTTGGGTGGGGAGTGACGGTCTCAAACGAGAAATGAGTGATTTAATCGAAGTCTGTCGTGAGGCGGAAGTTAATCAGAATTTGACTTCGCGTTCGGCCGCAGTATGCCCTATATGCTGCGCTTGTACCTGATCTTGTTGTCGGGTCTTTCTCATCCTCTTCTTCTTCTTCTTCTTCTTCTTCTTTTTCCGTCTCTTCTCCTTTCTCGTCCTCTTCCTCTTTTTCTTCTACTTCTTCCTCTTCCTCTTGTTCGTCTTCTTCCTTCTTCCTCTTTCTCTTCTTCTTCTTCCTCCACTTCTTATTCCTCCTCTTCCTCTTCTTCTTGTGCTTCATTTTCTTCTTCTTCTTCTTCTTCTTCTTCTTCTTCATCATCACCATCATCATCAACTTCTTCTTCTTCTTCTTCTTCTTCTTCATCATCACCATCATCAACTTCTTCTTCTTCTTCATCTTCTTCTTCTTCTTTTTCTTCTTCTCATTATTATTCTTCTTCATCTTTTTCGTCTTCTTCTCCTTCTTCTCCTTCTTCTTCATTTTCTTCATCTTCTTCTTCTTCTTCTCCTCTTCCTCCTCATCCTCATTCTTCTTCTTCTTCATTTTCTTCATCTTCTTCTTCTTCTCATTCTTCTCCTCCTCCTCCTTCTCATTCTTCTTCATCTTCATTTTCTTCTTCTTCTTCGTTTTTTCTTCTTCTTCTTCTTCTTCTTCTTCTTCTTCTTCTTCTCCTCCTCCTCCTCATCCTCCTTGTTCTTAGTATTCTTCTTCTTCTTCTTTTTCAGCCTGTGGATTCGGAATGAGGGTGGTCGGAGGAAAGCAGGGACCCGACAAGAGGCTCGGGACCTTCGTCACCAGCGTTCTCAAAGGGGGTCCGGCCGAAGCAGCCGGCGTCTCAGAAGGTAACCACAGTAGTAATTAACTACACAAACATCTATCGCAACAATATTCGACATTGATATCAGTTCTCTCAAAGACATTATTATTATTAATTATTATTATTATTATTATTATTATTATTATTATTTTGAAACTGTTTACTACTTTAATGAACTTTATCATTGGGACATCTATTCTTCTTCAATAACTACGTCTTAATTGAATCTAAAGCATTGTATGTGCTTAGATGCACAATGCATAATATTATAACTTAGAATATTATTTGTTTTTTATATAACCTGATTTTTTAATATTAACAATTATTGTCATATAAGTGTATCTGCATTATTGTTATTGTTCATGACAATTTATATAGCGCCGTAACATAGCAAGGGCCAAAGTCAAGGGTGCTTACCATGTTTCATTATTGTGTCACTGACATACTGGCTTATTTGTATTATTTTGCCATCACATTATTGGATTTTGTGTATCGCATGTTAGCCTAGATCCAAATATTATGTCATCCGTTTTATTGTTTTACATTTCTTAATTATGTCATTAATTAGGGTCCTATTTTGCTTGGCTATTTAAATGTACTCTCGGTTTGTACACGCGCCTATTTTAAGTTGATTTGAAATAAATCATCTTCAATCAATCATTCGCCAAAACCTTCTAGCGCGGACAGTGGCGGTTCCAGGGGATCTCTTGGTCCGGGGATGAAATGAATTCATAGAAAGTTGATGGGGGGAAGAAAAGAGAAGGAATAAAATCAATAAACTTTGTCGAAAAAGGCTGACAAAATGGAATATTTCCCTAGTTTTACTACACTTTTACTGAAAAATAGGCTGACAAGCGAAAAAAGGCCATCTGCAGTTTTCCCTGTAGTTTAACTAGACTTTTACCCAAAAATAGGTTTCACAAGCAAAAAAGAAGTCCGGTGGGAGAATCGTCCCCACTCACCCCCCCCCACGTGGAACCGCCACTGAGCGCAAAAGTGGTTCCTGCTGATGCTGTGTGGTTGTCTACGAGCATCACCTGCTGATTGTTTCGTGTCCGTCAACAGGTGACCAGGTGATAGAATGGAACGGAAGGAGTTTTCAGGATGCAACGTTCGAAGAAGCCAAACAGATCATGGCGAACAGCGGCGACTCGGTGCAACTTGTCCTTGCTCATAACAGGTGAAGGGAAACCCGCACCGGGCATAAGACTATTTTCCTCTATATACCATTTGTAGGTTGACAGGTGTCAGCGGTAATCGGTTCTCCAGATTTTCAGGTGGCAGCCATATTTTTCGGGTCAACTACCAAGGCACGCAAATGTTTGCATGTGCGAAGTTCTTAAGTTCCGATTTCCCCCCATGAGTAGAGAGTGTCGCCGCCACAATTTTCTAAAAAGCGCATTTGCTTAAAAAATCCCCCGCTCATCATCAGTTAAACTTTGTGTCCGTTAGTCTAAATGTTTGTTCTTTTGTTCTTGTCTCTGTCACTGCCTGTCTGTCTGTCTTTCTGTCTGTCTGTCTGTCTCTGTCTGTCTCTCTATGTGACTATTTCCAACATATTCATATACAATGCAAGGAAGACGATTCAGAAACTACTGTTTGGGCAATCGTAGTCATCATCATTATCATCATCATCAACAACAACAACACCATCATCATCAACATCATCATCATCATCAACATCAACAACACCATCATCATCAACATCATCATCATCAACATCATCATCATCGTCGTCATCATCATCATCATCATCAACAACAGCAGCGGCATCATCATCATCATCATCGTCGTCGTCATCATCGCTTTCATTATCATTGCCATCAGCAGCAAGTCATTCATAGCATGCATTATAACTGCAGCGCCATCCACCGCACGTAATATGATATCCGGTTTTATTACCGTCCTTTCAATATATATCCGTGTTCTCGCCTTCGGTCAGATGTAGCGAATAATTAAACGTCGTCATGACGTCTTTTTGACGTCATGACGCTTCTGTGACGCTTCGACGACGACAACGACACTTCAGATCTTGACTTACGAATCACAGAAATGTCAAAAGGATCAGAATTCCGCGACACTTTTTTGTAATCTTGAGTTCTTTATATTCACTGCGACCTAACGCCTTTGCGACAATTCGCAGTTATTGGAAAGTCTTGACATACCTTTTATTTTGCTCTTTTTCAGTCAATAAGTTGATGTTGGAAATGTTTACATACCTTTTATTTTGTTTTCCTCCAGTCGAAGAATGGATGTTGAAAACGCTGACATAGTGTTTATCCTAGCCACCTTGACATTGGGGGGATTTTGAAATGTTGGGGGGGACAAGGTCGGAGTCTCTACACATTTAGGGGGAATTTCCATTACAAAGTCAACTTAGAAAATTTTGAGGGAATTTTAAAACTTTGGTGGGGATTCCCCCCAGAGAAGGCCTAGAATAAACACTGGCTGTCATACCTTTTATTTTCCTTTTCCTCCAGTCGTTTAATGGATGTTAAAAATTCCGACATACCTTTTATTTTGGTTTTATTCCAGTCGTTTAATGGAAGTTGAAACTGCTGACGGACATACCTTTTATTTTGCTCTTTTTCAGTCCATAAGTTGAGGTCGAAAGTCTTGACGTACGTTTTCACTTGTTGTTGTTATTTTCAGAGGAGACGGAGCCGTGTTAAGCGCCGCCCGCAAAGAGGCGCAACCGACGCAGTCGACAAGACAGCGCCGTACATCTGCTGCCAACGAAAAAGGTGATCCATTTAAACGTAGAAAGCAGTGCGTCCCAGACTTTTCCAGCCACGGGTCCAGGGTTATTTCTAGGATAATCAATTGCTGAAAAAGTCTGACAAGCAAAAACGGTCATCCCCGGCTCAGATTGGGGGAAGCGATGGTGGTTTGGGGGTGTCGGTCTCAAATTTGGGGGTGTTGGGGGGTGTTAGGAAGTGTAAAATATCCCTGCACGGAACACTATCCAAGAAACATACAGTCAACGGGACACTGCAGCCGAAATGCACACTTTTCATCAACATAAGATCAGGCCCGTACGAAGTGGGGATGCAGGGGGTGCAGCTGCACCCCCTGGAAAAATTTAGGGGTGCAGCAGGAATCTGCACCCGCTGGGAAAAAGTTTTTTTGCTTGTCAGGGGTATAAAGAGTAAATTTCGTGCGTGAATAGCTTTTTTGCTCGTCAGGTTTTTTAAGATGCGAAATTTTTCTCTTCTGAAAATCTGAAAATCTGCACACCCTGCTGAAAATTCGTTCCGACGTGTCTGCATAAGATTATCAAAAGAATACAGAATCCATTCTTCCAATCGACATTGTGCCTTTGACTGGATCATTAAGATGTCATGTTATGTTAGTTGAATAGGCATTTGAGTTTTGTTTGTTTTACTTGACTGTACTGTGTAAAGGGTGCGTTTTATTAGTTTATTATTAGTTTATTATTGTTTGTGTTCTATTTGATGCTGTGCTTGTCACGAATAAAGATTATTATTACGCGTTGATATCTGAATATGTCCGTGGGTTGCCTGCCTCCTCTGCGAAGCCGCGCTGAACTGTTTTATTCGTGGAACTCATTGCCTCACCATGTCCGCATTACAAATTCATTTACAGATGTCTAGAACAAGATAAAAACCCCATCTTTCTGACCTGGCCTATCCACCATAGACTGTCACCCTGTTTGTCTGGCCGGATACCCTGGATTTGACCTGGATCTTTAATTATTTTGATTTGGTGTGCCATCGGTTGATGCTCATGAGCATTATGAAGTGGCACTATAGAAGTTTAAGTTTAGATTAGATAAGATTAATATTTTATCAAGGCCTGTTAAGGGATTCTCCCCTCTCCCCCCCAAAAAATAACCCCTCAAACTTCACCCCCAAAAATTTCGGCACCAACACAAATGTTTGCATTGAACTGTGTCTCTTCCTCTCCAGCCAAGTCAATCCACCCCTCAAAGTCCTGGAGTCTGGATAAAACACTGGATGGAATCCATTGGTGTAAAGAACAATTCAGGGCCGACCCTACACCCCTGTCTAACTCCTGTATATTTACCTGGAACCATTCTGAGAGTGGGCCATCACTAGTTCACTATGCACCCCACTGACTGTGCTCATGTGCAGATCCTGCATCTTTTGGTCAACTGTAGAGAACACCTCTTTTATTTGAATTACAGACAAATATATCCGCCCTTACATTTTGCAGCTTATTCTAATAATTGGCTTTTGCGATCTAAGACAATTCATCAAAACGTACTAAGTTAATAATCGGAATTTCTCAAATGTATATTTTATGTTCTGCGTCTAATAAAGGTGTCAGATGACAAAAACGCATATCGCGGAATGAAACTGTTCGAATAAATGATTCGCTAAAATCGCATTTGCTTGAAATAAATGAATTTACTTGCTTTTAAGCAAGACATATATTAATATTCATATAATCTCTCACAGAACTTTAAAATGAATAAAAATTCGATGCGCCTATCAAGCTTTAAGCAAAATTCGCTAGGTGTCGTAGTGATGAGCGCCCTCTCAAGTCAGATAGAATAGAAGCGATATTGTATTGCTAAAGATGAGAGTTTCTGATTTGTCTGAATATTTCACAGAATACAATCAGATACTAACTGCAAAAGACACCCGTTTAAACGTTTTTCAAAGTCAATATTGAAGTGGCCTAAATGGTCGTGAAAATGCTTTAATTAATAGAACAGAGATGGATCGAGCAATTCAGTTTCGACGGTGCATTTTGTGTTGCATTCCTCGCTGCGAATTGCCTTTAGCCTTCCTTATGTATTGAACCCGTGGCCTGACAATATGTCCGCGGACAAAATGTTACGGAAAAAATGTCACGGGGCAGAATGTCATGGGGACAAAATGTCACGGACAGAATGTCACGGACAGAATGTCACGGTCTATGGTTAGAGATAGGGTTACATTAATTTTTGTCCGTGACATTTTGTCCGCGAACATTTTGTCCTAGCACCATTGAACCATATGTTTTGACTAAATATTGAAAGAAGAAAAGATTATTATTATTATTATTATTATTATTATTATTATTATTATTTATTATTATTAATTTCTTCTGTTTGTTAATTTTCAAGAGATCATAGTAAAGGACATCAAGCAGAAGTTACTTGCTGCTCTGATGGAAAGAGATAGAACCAACGAAGCCAAAGTAGGCATCTCAACATACTTACTCAATTATTTACTTACTTACTTACTTATTTACTTACTTACTTACTTACTTACTTAGCACATAATTCCACCGAATGACTGGCTGATCGGCTGACTTATTGGGCACGGATTATACCTTTGACCCTATGTGACCCAGTGACCCTATGTGACCCAGTGACCCTATATGTGACCCAGTGATTGGCCTGTCACCCTTGAGGAAACAATTCTTGATGATTTGATGTTTGTAATGCATAGTGGCGGTTCCACGTGGGGGATGAGGTGGGGATGCATCCCCCCACCGGACTTCCGATTTTTTTCTCTCGCTTGTTAAACCTATTTTTGAGTAAAGTCTACTAAAACTACGGAGAAAACTGCGGATGGCCTTTTTTGCTTGTCAACCTATTTTCCGGTAAAAGTGTAGCAAAATTAGGGGAAAATTTCCCTTTTGTCTGCCTTTCTCGGCAAAGTTTATTGACTATTTCCTTCTCTTTTCATTCCTCCAACTTTCTATGAATTCATTTCACCCCCCCACAGAAATCCTGGAACCGCCACTGGTAATGCAGTCTACTTTATTTAGTTTATTTTCTATTCAGTCTGAATTTCAGAGCAAAAAAATTAAGCAGACTGGGTACTTTCTCGTTATAATGGTGTCGATCTGTCTTTTTCTGTCTGTCTCTTTTTCCCAGTGGCGTATCCAGGATTCCGGAATAGGGGGTGGGGGCACATCGGCGTTTCTGACCGATCTTTCCGACTTGACCTGGCTCTAATTCAATTTGGATTTGGAGCGACATCGGCTGATGCCCTGGGCATTATGGATGATAGTGGCGCCATAGAAGTTTCTTGATTGATTGATTTTTCGTCAAAGTGTAGACAAGCCAAAAAAATCGTCCGAATATCAGGACCCCCCCCTGCCCATCAGCCATCGCTACGCCAATACCCCTCTCCCTCTCTCTCCCTCAACCGGTGTAGTATATAATAATGACTCGCATATAATAACGACTCCCCGGTCTTTATATATACATATATATATATATATATATATATATATATAATGACTGGGAGTCATTATTATATATATATATTATATATATATAGTTAGTATATTATTATATATAATAATGACAGGAGTTATATATATATATATATATATATATATATATATATATATAGAGTTGTTATTATTATATATCAGGGGAGTTACTGTTTTATAGATAGTTAGTTATTATTATTATATATAATAATGACGGGGGAGTTATTATTATATGGGAGTTAATATAATATGCTACACCGGTTCCAGCGTTGTCTGCCTTTCTACGCAGGCAGCCAACGGCGAAGACGGCAGCGGCCGCGACCAGCGCACCATCTCCGGTCGGATCGGCGTCCAGCTGGTCAACGATCCCCTCCGTCGTACCCTCGTCGTTACGATCAACCGCTGCCACGACCTGTCGCTTCGGCCGGGGAAGGACGCGGCGGCCGGTCCGCCCCGGCCCTACGTCAAGCTGACCGTCCTCCCGAAGCACACCGTCGCCCGTCACTCGTCGCGGACGAAGGCCCTGCCCAACACCTGCGATCCGGAATGGAACCACTCCGTCACGCTCGACGACATAACCGTCGAAAAGGCAGGGCTGTTGTTAGTCCGTGTGGCTTGGCCCCAGGGGCGTAGACAGGGATATTTTACCCCCCCCCCGCCTTCCATAGGACACAATCGCCCGTTCTGTTGCAGTCACTTACTTGCTTACTTACACTCGCCTACCTACCTACCTACCACCACTACCTTGCTTACTTACTGACCCCTGGCTGGGCCATCGTCCCTGATTCATTCACCCGTTCGGTTGTCGCCTGTCTGTCCCTGTTGTTGAAACTCACTTACTTGCTTACTTACTCGTTGAGTCCTGGCTGGGCCATCGTCTCTTGTTTTGCCTTTTTTGACCCCTGTCTGTTGTCTTGTGTGTGTCTGGCAATTGCCCTGTCTGTCCCTGTTGTTAAAAGCTACTTACATTCTTACATACATTTGCATTTGCTTACTTACTTTCTTACTTACTTTCTTGCTTACTTGCTTACATACTCGTTGACTCCTGGCTGAGCCATCGTCGGTTGTTGTCTTTGGCAGTTGTCCTACCTGTCGCTGTTGTTCACCGTCTGGGACGACTGCGGCCTCGAACCCGACTGCTTCCTCGGCGAAGTCCTGCTCGACCTATCGGCCGCCGACGTCCAGGGCACCGTCACGTGGTTCCCCCTTCAGGACCACGACCACAACTGCGGCCGGATGCCGAGTCCCTCTCCCAAGTACCTCCTCGTCAAGCGCCAGCCCTTCAGCACCGGCGGCGGCGGCGGCGGCGGTGGAGGCGCAGGGCGATCGAAGGCACCACCGCCGGTCGAGAGGGAAGATGGCGGAGGAGGAGGACGAGGAGGAGGAGGAGCCAGGGAGGCGGACAGGAACACACGGTCGCTACCATCCACACCGGCTCACCACAGCATCGTCAAGGGATTCCTCGGCAGAAACGGTAAATGTGCCTACGACAAAATAATAATAATAATAATAATAATAATAATAATAATAATAATAATAATAATAATAATAATAATAATAATAATAATAATAATAATAATAATAATAATAATAATAATAATAAATCATCACTGCTGTCATAATCATCTCATTATTGTCCTCTTCATTATCGTCGTCTTTGGACATAATTTAATTTAGAATAATATAATTTTGATCATATTTTTAAAACTGTAAACACCATTTTTAAACAGTAGACGCTAAACATATCTGCGTGCAGTATATGCGCCGCAATTTCTTTCATTCTTGCAACATCTCTTCAAGTTTTCATTTCTCTTCAAAGAAATCCATATCCTCCATGGCTGTAACGTCCCAACCACAGCGACCCTTTGGGTTTAATGACCCTGCATGAATGACCCCCACCATTGGCTATAGCAACGCTATTTCATACTAAGATTAAGGATTAAGCGCACGGGATTAAGGAGTTACTGCGGTGCTGCTTTTGAAAGCGCTATAGAAATTCACGAGATTTTACCTACTTACTTACAATTCTGTTCTCTGATGTTTTCTGGTCAGTATTTGAACGCGAGAATTCGGAGCAATCCAGATCAAGCGGTCCATCGTCGCATGGAAAAAAGAAAGGTCAGACGGGGTCAAGGGTCAACGGGGTTTCCGTTAAGTCTAATTTGGAAATCCGTCGCTGAACTTGTGCTAACAATGTCAGAGGTCAGAGGTCAAATTAAGACGCGCGCTGAATCTAATGTGGAAGTTTCTCTGTTTTTAATTCGGCATCGATTTTATACCAGATACAGTAATTCCGCCTTTTCACCCTTTAGGCCTATGTCCAGTGGCGTAGCGTGACTTTTTGGGGTCCCGGGGGGCATCTTTGTCATGGGGGCCCCAGAGTCTCGAGCTGACGAGCAAAAAAAAGGTCGTCAGCACATCATTTCTAGGGTTAGGGTTAAGAAGTTATAGGGTTAACCCTAACCTAACCCTAGCTTAGACCCCTCTTCGGGGGCCCCTCCAGCCCGGGGCCCGGGGGGCTGTCAAACAAAGTGCCCCCTCCGCCCCCCCACGTTACGCCACTGCCTATGTCTGTCTGTCTGTCTGTCTGTCTGTCTGTCTGTGTGTCTGTGTGTCTGTGTGTCTGTCTGTCTGTGTGTGTGTGTCTGTCTGTCTGTCTGTCTGTCTGTCTGTGTGTCTGTGTGTCTGTCTGTCTGTCTGTCTGTGTGTGTGTGTCTGTCTGTCTGTCTGTCTGTGTGTCTGTGTGTCTGTCTGTCTGTCTGTCTGTCTGTCTGTCTGTCTGTCTGTCTGTCTGTCTGTCTGTCTGTCTGTCTGTCTGTCTGTCTGTCTGTCTGTCTGTCTGTCTGTCTGTCTGTCTGTCTCAAAGACAGTGACGGTTCCAAGAACTCGTGATGGGTGGGGATGCAATGAATTTCTAGGAAGATCCCGCCGATGGTCAAAGGAATTATACGTAAACGGTTTAGACTTTAGAGGATTTGATTTACCGGTACTGTATAAAATATAATGTTCAGAATTGACAATGTATAAAAGCCATTTCAGTCTGGTTGTACAAAGTCATAGTGTGCAAAATCGAGTTTTCTATTGCTGGAAGCGCAGTGTTTATTCTAGGCTTTCTTAGAGGGGAATCCCCCAAGTTTTAAAATCCCCCAAATTTTTTTAGATGTTGGCTGGGGAATGGAAATTTTCTAACCTTGTCCCCCAAACATTGAATAAACACTGTGGATTTTTATGACTTGTCTATGGATATATCCATGTCTTTGTGGATATGAATCAAGGCTAATCCGTTTAGACGATCATATTCCAGTGATGACGCAGTTTTGGTGGGCCGGTGGGGGGTTGCATCCCCAGTCATACCCAAACGTGGAATCGTCCTTGATCATAGACCTCTTACAGTAGTATGTATGTATGTATGTATACTGGCCTATTTATATTGCGCCGTCAGCACAGCATAATCATTGTCTCTGTGTCTGGCCATCTATGGTCTTCATCTTATGTAGAGATATCTGCTAATTAACATATTGCTATCAAACAAAAATGTTCTGATTCCAGCGGGGTTAGGGCGCAACTAAAAGACATAACCACCTCATTATTACCCTCTTCATTATCGTCGTCTTCAACATAATTTAATTTTAAATAATATCATTATGATCATACTTTTAAAAATGTAAACACCTGTTTAAAACTGTAGACGCTAAACATATCTGCGTGTAGTATCCGAGTAGAAATTTCTTTTCTTTTTGCAAAATCTTTAGCACTGACCAGTCGATACAGCTTAATGAATAATTATAATCACCCACCTCCCCTCTTCTCGACATCTCGGATATTAGGCCTATTCAGATTTTTATACAGGCCTGATAGTGATAGGGATGAAAATTCCCCCTCCCTCAAAAATCCACAAAATCACCCCCAAATCCCAGCACTTACAGAAATTTTGTATTGAACCGTGTCTCTTCCCCTCCAGTCAAGTCAATTGCCCCCTCCCCAGAATCCTGGGGTCTGGATAAAATACTGACATTATAACCTGCCAATCTAAATGGAGGTGATGGACTTAGCTTTTTTCTGATCCTGAAGGTCGTCGGAATCGATTCGGTGACTTAAAAAGGCGCGTTACGGAAATGGCGATGAAAGTGAACACGGCCTTACAGGACAAGTGGGAGACCAGCTCGGTGCCAGGTAAGTTCCTGGTAAAATTCGACGCCGGTTGGCACCAGGGTTATTTCTAGGATTTGATATCGATTTGGAGGTGTCGCCGTATCGGTCTCAGATAGGGTTGCCAGATATCCAAAGTCGAAATACGGGAGATTGTTTCCGCGATCAATGCGCCCATTCCACGGTCCAGTTCATTGTGAATTATTATGGCTAGAGCTATACTACACTACAGTACTATAGAGTACAGACCAGTGTTTAATAGGCCGTTTCCGGGAGGAAAATTGCCCTTTTCCCCCCGGAAATTTCGAATTCCCTCCGCAAATTTTGGCATACTACATGGACTAACAGCAACCCCTAGCAGAATTCCCCCCGGCTTTGTCAGTTTCCCCTCGGAGCCCAGGATTCTAGATTAAACACTGGTATAGACTTGGAAAAAGTAATAAACAATACTGTTCAATGCACTGCGTCATCTGCATGTAGTGAATCGATGTTACAATTTTACAAACAAGTTATAAGGAGACGGGAGACTGGGGCTGAAATACGGGATATCTGGCAACCCTCCTTTCCTTTCCTCTCGAAAGCGCTCGAGAGGGCTGTGAATTTGCAAATGGTCCGCTACCTGGCATCTAATGGCCTCATGCCGAGGAATCAGTCGGCGTACCGGCGTGGCCATTCGACTGAAACTGCCGTATTGCGAATATATAACGACATTGTAGACGCCATAGCGAACGGCCAGCTGGCCCTTCTTTGTTCGCTTGATCTTTCGGCGGCCTTCGATACCGTGGACCACGATATCATCATTCGTCGACTTGAACTCTCCTATGGTATCGGAGGCAAGGTTCTCGCCTGGCTACGCGACTACCTTACGGACAGAACGCAGTCAGTCTGCTGGAAAGGACAAACGTCGTCCCCGCGCCGGGTCCTCAGTGGAGTGCCGCAGGGGTCGGTCTTAGGACCCCCTGCTCTTCATTCTTTATGTCGCAGAGATTAGCGACATAGTCAGGTCCTGCGGTTTGGAGGCGCACGCTTACGCGGATGATGTGCAATTTACTCTCTTTTGCCTCCTCTGACACCGAGGGCTCCGTGCTCGCATCTCTGACTGCGTCACCAGGATCAAAAAGTGGACGGACGTGAATCGTCTTGCGCTAAATCCTCGCAAGACAGAACTATTGTGGCTTGCGACTCCGAGGAGGGGACACCTGATCAGTTGTGCCCGTTCCTGATTGACGGAGAGCACGTCCTTCCATCCTCCGATGTACGCCTCTCTTGGGAGTCCACTTCGACGCATCGCTTACGTTTGACGTTCATATTGGAAACGTCTCCCGGTCCTGCTATTATCAGCTGCGGCGGATCAGGGAGATCCGACGTCACCTACCAACCTCGGCTGCGATTCTTCTAGTCCGGGCTTTCATTATCAATCGGGTCGATTACTGCAACAGTATTCTCTGGGGCCTGCCCGACTACCAGCTCAATCGGCTGCAGATGGTTTTAACACCTCTGCCCGGATGATCTTCGGAGTTCGAAGGGGAGAGCACATCTCCCTTTTCTGAAAGAGAAGCTGCATTGGCTTCGCATTACAAGAGGTGCATCCTCACGTTCCGCGCCCTGCACGATCCAGCTTTCCCGGACTACCTGGCGTCGTTGGTCCTAAGACCATCGTCTAACGACAGGCGTCCGCAACTGAGGTCCAGTCGAGACGTCAGACTGGTCGTTCCTCCTCCGTCTCGAACAGCAAAGTTTGGCGAGAGGTCGTTCAAGTGCGGAAACCCTATTCTTTGGAATGCATTACCCGGCCATGTGACTAGAGAGTCCAATCTTGAATCGTTCGCTAGGAATCTTAAAACTCACTTCTTCGAGACATCGTATTAGTGTAAAGCGCTCTAGCCTTTGACTTTTCGTTATGTTTTTGCGCTATATAAATCGACTTTCTAACCTAACCTAACCTAACCTAGTCTCAGATTGTCTGCCATAGCATTTTGCTCATCGCTTTCAACAACTGTTAAAGGTCGCGACTCGCCAGCATTTCTCATATGTATATTCGAATACTGCTTCCTTTAAAAAGGTGTGGTCGTGACTTTAACGCAAATCACTGGCATAAAAGCGTCTTATTGAATAAAATGTTAAAATTGCAACTTTAATTGACCAAGCCCTGCTTAAATTTGACTGATTCAATTCAGTATTTTTAACTGTCTTACTAATTTTATATTGAATATGCATTACATTGCCGTGGCGGGGTTTGCTCGGCATTCGATAGGTGGAGCAGCAATGAATGTCCTGTTCAGTGAAATGCCATCTTATGGTTAAAGTGTAGTAAGACCGTGCAACATTGCGAGTTTAATTTTGATGGGAAATAAAATAATGGCATTTTTCCGATATATATATATATATATATATATATATATATATATATATATATATATATATATATATATATATATCCGCCTGCGATGTTGCATTATTGCATAGTTGCACTTAGCTAGGTATTCTACAGGGTGGCGCAAAAAATCGGACTAGTCACATTAGGTTTGGCATTTAATATAGTCCGGTTTTTGAGCCACCCTGTCTGTTGTGCTTCGAATATATTTTCTGATTACTTTTGCTTTGAATTCACGAGAATGTTAGAACTAGATCAAAAATAATCAAAATGCAAAAAAGAAAATAACTCACTAACGACGATGCAGAGATTTTGCCGTAATAGTTTTTTCCTTGCACGATCATACTTACTAATACTTTGATTCTGATTGTTGCCATTTCCCATCTGGTTTTCTAAAAAAATTGCCACATCGCGACTCTTTTAAATATCTCCAGTCACCAGGGTCAGAGATGACCTATGCTTGGCTACCGCAGAAGAGATTCTAGGGGTCCTAGGTACTGAAGATGTGCGGACTGTGGCTGTAAATTCAAAAAAATATTCATGCATGCATATGTACACGAATGTGTACAATGCGAATTCCTGTGGTTATCATTACGTGTTTATATTTTCATTTCATTAATTTATTGTAGAAAATATCTGCCATGGCATTTTGCGCTTTGCTATTTCGTGTTGGAAGGAAGGAAGAATAGCGGCCAAGTTACGAATATCTCATTTATTTATTTATTTATTTATTGAAAGTTAAGATTTTGTGGTGAATCGACCTAGAAGGACTACTCGAACACATTACATAGTACATGAATAATAGGCCTATAGGTCAGGATCTACCAGAATAGCTGATCTCGAACAGCCAAGTCTTCAGTCGCTTCTTAAATATGTCCAGAGAAGTTGATGTTTGGACAGAAATGGGAAGACGATTCCAGGCTTTCGCTGCAGTAACCGGGAACGCACGGTCGCCGGCAGTGGCAAGGCGTGTGCGCGGCACGAGGAGTGCTTGAGTGGAGCCAGATCGCAGACGCCTTCTACTGTCTATGTCTGCCGATCTCTGGAGTTCACACTGGAGATAGGAGGGACCGATGTCGTGCAAGCACCGATAGACGAGGGTTGCCAGTTTATAAGTTATTCTCTCGGGGACTGAGAGCCAGTGTAGGTCGATCAACAGTGGCGTGATGTGATCGTACTTCCTTGATTGATGGATCAGGCGTGCAGCCGCATGAAGTACGCTCTGGAGTCTGTCGAGGAGGTATTTCGGGAGCCCTGCTAAGGTGGCGTTGCCGTAGTCAAGTTTAGTGATTACTAAGGCACTGATCAAAGTCTCATATGTATACTCTAGATTTTGCATTCTAAAAAGGTGTGAACTTGAGGAATGGGCAAAATCACGGAATTAACGGCTTATAGGCCAATAAACTTTTAAAGTTAAATTCCTTTAACAAAAGCGGAATTAAATAAATCCTGTGATTCAATTCAGTGTTTATTAATTTCTAGGGAAATTTATATTTAATATACTTAGCAGTGGCGTCACAAGATTTACTCGGCATTCGCTAGGTGGCGCAACAATAAAAAACTGTTCACTCGAATGCTTCTTAATTCTTATAGATCAGTGGTTCTTAAAGTGGTGGTCCGCGGACCGGCCCCGGTCCGCGGAGTGCTGATTGCCGGTCCGCGAAAGAATACAAATACATGTTAATTAGGCCTATTAACTTATTTTAAAGCAAAATAGTCAAATTATTCGAATTAATTTAATTGATTACTAGAACTCGAAGGCTCGCTTCGCTCGCGCGAGCTTCGCTCGCATGAGGCGAGCTTCGCTCGCTGCTCGCTTCGCTTCGCGTCGCTTCGCTTCGCTCGAGGCAACGACCAATCCAATTCCAATTCCAGAACGACCAATCAGAACGCTCACTCAGCCAACCAATCAGAACGCTTGAAGGTAACCAATCAGAACGCTCACACAGCCAACCAATCAGAACGCTCACACAGCCAAACAATCAGAACGCTCGAACGCAACCAATCAGAACGCTCACACAGCCAACCAATCAGAACGCTCGAAGGCAACAGACATACAGATAACGATTTTAATGTTATAGATGGATTGGTTATAGAGTATATGCATGGATGATGGTTACAATCAGTTTCATGTTGACCTTTGTTAATATACATAGACTTTAACTTTCGGATAGGTTAAAGGTCACTGTGCGAACTCCAGTTATAACTTATAGAGTATAGACTATAGACGCTATGGTGTTAAAAACTCAATGGACCCAAGTTCGCGGGACCCGAGATTGGCTGACGTCAGTCCTTCATTTAAGAGGTCCATGTAAACAACAGACATCATGTACAGGAATGAAAGCAAGATTTAAATTTCAACAAACAATACATAATAAGCACAAATTAATTATACTATACATTTTTTAGAGTCGACAAAAGGTCATAGACATTTCGATCTCACTGCAGCCAATACAAGACATTTGTACAAAACTATAGGAGTATCCAGAACAATCTCTATGGTCACTGATCTATGCCCACCAGCACAAAATCTGCTTCTGCCACTGGCGTCTATTAATAGACGACAATGGTTTCTATGGTTTCTGCCCACCAGTGGGCGGAGCAGCCGGACTTTGTTGGTAAACACTGGACACCCCTATATCCTAAATTGTCATCGCTGCGCCACCTGGCGAATGCTGAGCATATCTCGTGGCGATTGATGTAATGCGTCTTCAATTGTCGTTTCAATAACAATTTCTAATATTCTATGACAGACAGTGAGATGAATCCAACCCAGATTTGGATTATGACGGCAATGCAATTTTATACTGCGCTGACTCATACGCCATCAAATCGGTGATTTGCACTTTTATCAGTAGCACACCTTTTTTAGATGAGAAAATTACTCAATACAAGTGAGACTGTGAGAAATTCGCATCTTACGGTTTTAGGCACTCCTGCACCAAAGAGCAACTTGCAAAATGCCATGGCAGATTATATATTTCCGTTGTTAAATGGAGATAAAATACTAAGCAGAGGCTGAGTTGCTTTAATTAAACTATAGGGATGGGGAAAAGAAAACAAGAGAGCGCCAAGCATCGATCTATCACAGCGTTTTGAAAGAGTCAATGGACTTTTTGATGTTTCAATTATTATCGCGAGAAGCGAAAACAATAAAGCGATCGCTGTTCTAATAACGATGAGTTTCATGAATGCGTCCATCAACTAAATTAATAACCAACTAATCAACTAGCTTACTGACTCAAACACCACTTATTATTATTTGACTAAATTTATATGCTTTACTGCTTATGTTTCAAACTGTCAAAGTGCGGAATAATATATGACAAATATAGAGGAAGAAAGAGACAGAGACAGACACAGACAGACAGACAGACGGAGACAGACATAGAGAGAGGCAGACATAGACACACCAACAAAGTCTCCAGCCTAAAAAGGTTTATTCATTGCCTCAAACAAGTTGACTCTAAACTACGTTTAACCTTATTTATCGACGAACATCGATCTTCCAGACAGAGGAAGAGACAGAAAGAGAGAGCGAGAGAGAGACGGAGAGAGAGTCAGAGACAGAGAGACAGACAGAGACATACAGACAGACAGAGTGACAGAGAGAGACAGACAGAGACAGAATGACACCACGGAACGCATAATGCAAGATAACGCTGGATGTAATTAACCCCTTAAATGGGGATCCCGGATATATCCGTCCATTTTACATTGAGTTACAGTTAAATACACGGTTAAGGGGTTAAGCAGTGACGGAACATTGATTTATGTTTTTCTTAGAGAAAGACAGCAGAGAACCAGAAGACAAGAACCACAGAGGTCAGGGTCACTTTTCTAGATATGGCGGAGTGTATGGTTAAAATTATACGTCTTTTCCCTATTAATTGCATCAAATTTAGACTTAAAAGTGTGTTGTAGGCCTAAATAGATAAGCAACGTCGAGCGCGGTTAGTACTTGGATGGGTGACCATCCTGGGATCGAGTCGTGGTGCCGGCGGCCAACCAAGCCATTCATCGCTTAGACTTAGATAAATTGTCAGCGTAAAGGTAAAACGCAGGTCTAGAGAAGGCAATGGCAAACTACTTCATGTCAATGGCGTAAACCAACATCAGAGTCTACAAGACGCATATTTGAGGCAATGGCCAATTTCTGTATTGTCTGCTTAAGGCTGGTTGAATGAATGAATGAATGAATGAATGATTTGTTGTTTGATTTATTGACTGATTATTGATTGATTGGTTGATTGATTGATTATTGATTTATTGATTGATTTTCCCATCCATAACATTTTGCATTCTACTCTTCTTTTCACAACGCTCTGATTATGACAAAATTTAGCGAATAATAATCCTGACGAACCTGCGATGATTTTAAGCGAAATTTATATTTAAATTTTACTTTCTAAAAAAGGTGTTGTCACGATGTAAAGCATATCACGGCCACTTCATTAGAGGACTTTGCGACCAAATTAAAGACTCACCTATTTAACATCTCGTTCCCATGTTTTTTGTAATGCGCCTTTGACTTTGGCCCTCGCTATGCTACGGCGCTATATAAATTGTCATGAACAATAACAATAACAACAATAACAATCACTAATTTGAGAGCGTCTAAATCAACGAAACTGCGCCGATTGTCTTTAGAGTCGAGTGCGAAAGCAAGTCGCCATCGGCGGACAAGTCACGCGTCGTCCGCTGGGTCGTCGGTAGATAGCGCCAGTATCAACAAAGTCTCCAGTCTGGAAAGGTTTGTTCATTGCCGGAAACAAGTTGACTCAAAACAACGCTTAATCTTATCTAACTGTGAACACCGATCTTCCAATCTGTCACAGAATCATCTGTTAAAATATTTCGAATGATTTCTGTGGTTTTCATCACGGTTTAACTTCAATCCAGTTATTATTATTATTATTATTATTATTATTATTATTATTATTATTATTATTATTATTATTATTATTATTATTATTATTATTATTACTACTACTACTACTACTACTACTACTACTACTACTACTACTACTATTATTATTATTATTTTATTATTTTATTATTAGTAGTAGTAGTAGTAGTAGTAGCAGCAGCAGTAGCAGTAGTAGCAGCAGCAGCAGTAGTAGTAGTAGTAGTAGTAGTAGCAGCAGTAGCAGTAGTGCAGTAGCAGCAGCAGTAGCAGTAGCAGCAGTAGTAGCAGCAGCAGCAGTAGCAGTAGCAGCAGTAGCAGTAGCAGTAGTAGCAGTAGCAGTAGCAGTAGTAGTAGTAGCAGTAGTAGTAGATTGAATATTTCAGCAAAATATAAACTTATAACTTGATCACATCTAAGTTTCTTATTGTTTATTATTCTAATGTATATTTACACCATTATTATTATTCTTGTGAATATTATTCTGTAAATTTTCTTCATCTTATTTTTATTTCAAGTGACGTCATTTAATGTAATCGATGTCAGTTATGTCAAGTTGAGTTGAAAGTTCAATTCAGTTGTCGGTGCTGCCACCTGTCGAATGTCTTGTCACAGTGCCTTATATCAGCGGTTCTCCACCTGTGGAGTGGTCGGCGACCATCTGTCTAGTGGCAGGGTTTAATCTATGGCCGTTTCCGGGGGGGGGGAATTGCCCTTTCCCTCCCGGAAATTTCAAATTGCCCCCGGAAATGTTGACATACTACATCAACTAACAGCAGCCCCCTAGCAGAATTCCTCCCGGCTTTGTCAGTCCCCCTCCCCCCGGAGTCCAGGAGTCTAGATAAAACACTGTCAGCAAAATATAAAGCAAAACCTAAATTTGAAGTTGAAGATGAACTTAGGTTAAGTATTTTAAACATTATTATTATTTTGAACAAATTATTCTGTAAAGTTTCTTCATCTTATTTTTATTTCAAGGACGTCATTAAAATTAATTATTGTTTCTAATAGTTGAGTTGAAAGTTCAATTTAGTTTTAAATGTGAACCTGTCGAATGTCTTGTCACGGAAATCTATATCAGCGGTTCTATTATTTTAGAAATAAGTTGAGGGTTTAACAACAGGCCGGGAACAGTATTCCTTAGGAAATTTCAAATTGCAAATTTTGACAACCATCAACTAACAGCAGCCCCTAGCAGAATTCCTCCAGTGCTTAATCTAGTCTCCTGGACTCAGGAGGAGATAAAACACTGTCGAGTGGTCCGCGAGCAAATTCTGCTAAGGGGCTGCTGTTAGTTGAAGATGAAAATGTTAGGTTGGGAATTTCAAACATTTCCGGGGAAGAACAAATTTGCTCAAGAAACAAGGTCAAGATTAAACCCATTAAAACAGACCATTGTGAGGGAATAGTGATGCTCCTTAGGTCCCCACTGGCGTGAACGGACGTAGGAAAAAGGTTTGGTGGTCATCCTTTTTGCTCATCATCAAAAGTGGTCCTTCACACCAGTGGTTTTCAGACCCCTTTGTCATTCCTAAACCATTATAACATATCCATAAAAATTTTTCGCGGACCAATCTGAAATATGAAACCAGTGTCTGGGAACGACAAGCAAAACCCCGTTATCGCCACTATAAAAAAGGCTGACAAGCAAAAAAACGTTATCCGTATTTATTTTTGTTTTGAACAAATGTGCGGACCAGGAAATCTATGGATTATTTTTGGTCCGCGGATAAGGATTGAGAACCGCTGCTTCACACCATAAATAGGTTGAGAACCGTTCTTGGCTTAGTCAGCTTTTTAGTGGCCAAAAAAATACAAAACCACAAATTGCTTGCTAATTTGTGACTGTGGGGTTAGTATTATTTTGCCTTTTATCCTTTGTATCCTGGATAGCTATCGTGGAGATATTGATTACGTCCAGTAGCGTCATTTCTTTTCTTGGGGCGAGATGTTTTTGCAAATTTTTGATTTAGTATTTTTGCAAAAAATGTCCGGGGGCAAAATTTGCAAATTTTGGTCAATTTTGGAAGGGCAATGTTCCCAACGGCAATTTTTATATTTTTGGCAATTGTTTAAACCCTGTTAATACATTATAAATGAAACCACGGTCATGGCCTCCAAATGATGCCACTGAGTCCGTCACGGCGTGATTTTGGATCAATATCAGTGTCGGTTCTGTTCAGATAAGTAGCATCATTTCCGCTTATTAAAGTTTATATAATGGTGTTAAAATTTCCCCAGGTTGAGAACCGCTGCCTTATATGACATCGATCGTATGTACAGTTTCCCTATTCATTTGCAGGATACTCGTTGAGTGCCCAACGCTCGCTTCTGCAGATCCAGACGACTTGTCCTCGATGCTCGGCCCAGGGCAGGTGATGCCGAAGCTGGATGTTGGTGAGAATTCGTAATACTAATTCAGTCACACGTAGGCCTACATGTACAGTCAAACGCCGTTTCGTGCATAGCACCGAAAAGCCTCTGACTAGGCCTATATATGCATTTAAACCATGTGTGAACTAAATAGATGTGAAATTCCGGCTTTACAATCGACTTTCTGTTTCAGTTTCGATTTCAATCGAGTTATTTCTCTGTCGGTTTCCGTTTCGGATTGAATTGTTAAACAGCTTAATAAACCGTTGGCTAATTTTGGTTTTACTTTCAACTACAAATTCATTCCTTTTCCAGCTGGCTTATTTTGCCTGAACATTTGTCTATATTTATTACAGCAATTGAGTGAAACTCCAATAATAATAATAATAATAATAATAATAATAATAATAATAATAATAATAATAATAATAATAATAATAATAATAATAATAACAAGCTTCAAAGTGGTTCAGGAGGGTCTGTCGTGTGTTAGAATGAACTTTAGTGGATTTTTCAAAAAATGGGCTATTCGATTGCCCCCACGCCAATTTTGTCCACCTCTACAAAAATATGGTCTTCCTTTAAAAATTAGTAGGGTCTGCGGTTGAATTTCCAAAGTGCTATCGTCTGATAATAATAATAATAATAATAATAATAATAATAATAATAATAATAATAATAATAATAATAATAATAATAATAATAATAATAATAATAATAATAATAATAATAATAATAATAATAATAATAATAATAATAATAATAATAATAATAATAATAATAATAATAATAATAATAATAATAAGAACAATATTAATAGCAGGGTTCAGTAGGATCTGTTCTGTGCCTCAAGGGTTGAGGAATCATGAATTTCGTCATCCAAATTTACTGACGCAGTTTGTACGAAATATGGGTGTTAGCATTTATTGCCTCTTCAACATTTCAATGCCAGAATTTAGCATTTGCGAAAAGTCAAAAGTGCTAGCAACGACATTTTGACCCATGGATGTACGTTTTTGTGTTTTAATTCGTGAAAACTTTAAAACTTAAACTTAAAACTTTAAAACTTAAACTAAAACTTAAAACGTTAATTTTCAGACAAAGATGGAACAAGAGGCGACATCAAATTAGGCCTCATGATCAGCAAAGGCCAGTTGGAAATCGACATCATCTGTGCCAAAGGTCTTCGAGCCACGACGACCGGATTGAAACCAGGTAGGCCCCTACGGAACGAAATCTAGAGGCGAGCAGCATTTTTAAATGCGTCCTATCCTGGATGTTTCCCCAATCGCATTAACTCCTCCCCCTCCCCAATCAAATTCCTGGCTACGTCCCTGATGAAGACGAAAAGACAAAAAGGGTTAATACAGGGACGGATCAACTAGAGGACAAGAAGGCAACGCATGAGATTACACAGCAGGGGCGTAGCTAGGGTGTCCGGCTCCCAGGGACAAAACACTCTGATGGCGCCCCGCCTCCCCACGAACCTTAAAAAATCTCAATCCCAGAAAAACCCCGGCAAGCAAAAAAAGTCGTAACTATTGATCCTAAGCTGAAAAGGGAAAAGAAGGTCCTCACAACTATATCTTGGTGCTTCTTTTTCCTTTTTGCTACCCACCCTAAAACCGATTTTGGCGCCCCCCCCCCACCTCGGCGCCTCGGGACATATGTATTATGTAACCCCCGCCCCATGTCTACGCCTCTGTTACACAGGAAGGCCATAATGTGAATGAATGAATGAACGAACGAACGAATGAATGAATGAATGAATGAATGAATGAATGAGTGAATGAATGCGCGGAACAGTGGGTTCTCACACAGGGCAGATCCCCTGAACTGCTCTTAACCCCTTAACCGTGTATTTAACTGTAACTCAATGTAAAATGGACGGATATATCCGGGATCCCCAGTTAAGGGGTTAACCCCGCTATTATCCTTGTTCTTCAGATACGTACGTAAAGACGTCTCTAATCGGAAGCAATGGAAAGAGAATTCAGAAGAAGAGAACCAAAACCATTCGCTCGACTGCCGACCCACTCTTCGTCTACAAGCTCAAGTACTCCGCTTGCAACGTACTTGGACGTCACCTGCAGGTCAAATTAATAAGACCAACGTCATCTTGTCTCAGTACAGTGGTAATTAATAAGACCCCTAGTGAAGTACTTAAACCTTCTCACAAAATTGATTATGCGCCAAAAGAAACAAATCAATGCCATATGGTTGAGGACCTATGCAACACATTTTCAGCAAGAAGCAGAGGTGGATTAGCCGCGGGCAGTGTTTAATCTAGACTCCTGGACTCCGGGGGAACTGAAAAAGCCGGGGAACTGACAAAGACGGGGGAATTCTGCTAGAGGCCGCTGTTAGTCTATGTAGTATTCCAAAATTTCCGGTGGGAATTTTAAATTTGCGGGGGGAAAGGGTAATTCCCCTCCCCCGGAAACAGCCTAGATTAAACACTGACCGTGGGAGGGTGCCTTTTTAAATATTCTCGCCATTTAAAGACAACCCTCTTCTGGTAGTTAAAAATGATGTTGAATATGGTCACCGGAACCCACCCAAAATTTCACTAAATTTAGTCGGGGCGGAGAGCGGGGCAGGGGTAGTTCAATCCACTCAATGGTAGCGTCTAGTTAGATGAGGTACTCTGAGTACAATGAAAGAAATCTGTATCTGCAGTCAGTGGCGTAACGTGGGGGGGCGGAGGGGGGCACTTTGTTGACTGCCCCCGGGCCCCAAATGGGGGGGCAAAGAGGGTCTAAGCTAGGGTTAGGTTAGGATTAACCCTAACTTCTTAACCCTAACAACCCTAGAAATGAACGTGCTGACGACCTTTTTTTTGCTCGTCAGGATAAAAAAAGGAGGTGATGACTTTTTTTTTGCTCGTCGGCACGAAACTTTGGGGCCCCCATGGCAAAGATGCCCCCCGGGCCCCCAAAAGTCACGCTACGCCACTGTCTGCAGTCGCATTTTGCGCCTTGTTCCAGTTTGTTTGGAAGCGTCATTAGCAAATGGAGCGTGTAGCAAGTTAATTCATTAATGGATAAACGGTTTCTCAAATGTATAATTTATGGTCTTTGTTTAATAAAGGTGTTCACAGCTAAAACGCAAATTATTCATTAAAATCGTTCAGTGAAAATCGCATCTTCGCTCGCCGCCATTAGGCCTCTATATTAATTAATTAAAATCGTTCAGTGAAAATCGCACACCAAATCCAAATCACTAAAGATCCAGGTCAAATCCAGGGTATCCGGCCGGACAAACGGGTGACAGTCTATGGTGGATAAGCCCGGTCAAAAAGATGGGTTTTTAATCTTGCTCTAAAAATTTGTAATGAATTTGCAATGCGAACATGCTGTATGTCACAGGATTAATTTTTAAAAAATTTTATTTCAGTTATTTCAGCGTCTTTCTAACTACTGACAAGAAAATTGGATGAAATTTGTACTGTATTACATGAAATTTTACTTAACGTACATTCATAAGCGTGAAAAATAAACTTGGTCCGAGTTCGCTAGATGTCTCGCGCGTCGGAAATGTTCATTCCAATGTCACGTTATGGATAACGAGCAGAGGCAATGAAGCCAAGTAGGCTACGGGCCTACGTGGGCACAGCGGGCGTGTGTGACTCTCAACCCCACCCAGGAAATTTTTGTCTGCTATTTTCACACAGTGGCGAAATGCCGAAAAGCTATTGTAATAAGTAAGCAAGTGTCGTCTTTTCTTCTCTTTCATTTATTTTAACATGCTCTAAATCCATTTGGAAAGGGCAGGGAGACAGAATGGGGATTGGAGCGTAAGAGCAGTACGGCTCCAGGATTTGGGTTTAATCTAATCATGGGGCCAACCATTTGTTGTTTAATGAAGAAATTGATCACAACTGGGGGCCACTGGGGGCCAGGCTCTCAATTAGGGAAATTGGCCCCCGGTGGAGCTGCCCTGCGTAAGACTACCCCCAGGGTTTAACTAGGCCGTTTCGGAAGAAATAACAGCTCCCCGGAGCTGACAAATCCCCCTGAAATTTTGGCATACTACATCAACTAACAGCAGCCCCTAGCTTTTTCCCAGCTTTGTCAGTTCCCCCTCCCCCGGAGTCCAGATTAAACACTGAGTACCCCCACCAAATTGAATGCCTTGATCCAGCCATGATGTAAAAGACCATTAGCTAGAAATCACCAAGACATCGCCATTCAAAAAGAGTTGCTGCCTCATTGCTAAATCTACCCAGAACTGAAACTGGGAATGGAGCTAATTTTCTTGGAATGTCTAAGGTTTATAAACTTTCTTCCTCTGTCTGTCTGAAGTTCATGATAACTGATCACATTCAAATCATGTTTGAGATAGCTTTTCCTCCATAGTCTGCCTGGCTGCTTCTGACTGATAACTGGAACTGACCTGGTCTATTGTGGTTCAGACTTGGTATCAATTGATACCTAATGATATTTAAAATGGTGCTATAAAAGTGCATTATTATTATTATTATTATTATTATTACTACTACTATAAATGGGTTTCTTTTTCTGTCTTTCAGACTATTGGTATCATTAATTGATACTCCCCATTGTCAACAACTATTTACCCCCGCCATAATTACGTCAACAACTCTTGACCCCCTCCCCCCAAGAAATGATGGTCCCAATAAAAGGTTATTATTTTGCAGTGATCATTTTTTCCTTTTTCCTCATAGTGTCAAAATGTGGTGGTGATTACCTTTTTATAATGCTTTTTCCATTGTAATAAGTAGTACTCGTATTCTAAGAAATTTCCTGTTTTTGATTATTTGAAAAAGTGAAATTGTTTTTCAACTTCTCTTCCTTCCCTCATTCCCCGTCAACAACTGTCAAACTTTTCTAAACCCTCTCCCTCCCATAAATTGTTGGGTAATTAATGGACAGCCCCTTGACGATGGGTCTGAATCAGTTCCTTCCACTTCTGTCTGTCTCTTGCTGCTATAGTCATTTGGATGAAGTTCATTTGCATTTCTTCTGCATCCTCTTTTAAGTTTTCTATCCATGTTTTTCTTGGTATTCCTTTTCTCCTTTTACCTTCAACATACAACTATGTTGTCAAACTGGGTTTACTATCACTAAAATGTGCAGTATTTGTGAATATAGGTTCAAGTGAAAGAAAGGAAAGCCGGCTTCGACAAGGGACGGTGTTTAGGCGAACTGCTGATAAAGCTCGACAATCTCAACTTGACAACATACACAACAGGATGGTACAGGCTCTTCAAGGACTCACTGATCGAAATTGGATCATCAGATTCCATCGAAAACTAGAAATATCTTCGAATAACTTAGCTTCAGAAATCTAGGCTTGTAAAAAGTAAAATCGGAAGTTACGAAACCAGTCCCAAAGTTGGCAATATTTTCATACTGACTGCTCCCTTGGATCATGACCACAAATCATGTACCTGCCTTACAGTATTCAGATTTCTTGAATATATTTCCATAGAATGTGAATATATTTTTCATACACGTTGTTTATAACAAACTTTACACAGTTTTTACAGTAGACAGCAATTTTAGGAAAAAAACTAAGAAACAGGTAGCAGACGAAACATTTCACAGTCTATTGGAGGCTTGACTGTCGATCGAATGGATTGTGTCATTAACATTCTTGTACACAAATTCGAACGTGTCGGGTTTTTCTTGTGCTTTTTTAGCCTTCTTTTTCATTTTACGTTTCTTGTTTCGACTCAGTTTTCCAGGAGATTTTGCGCCATCATCCGTTGTTTCATTCACACAACTAGATTTCATAAGATGCAACGGGATTGGATTCTTGTTCCCTCTTCGTTTCCTTCTCTTTCTGGTCAGTGGCTCATCTAGAGATAAAGCCATACATCAACACACCTCAATAATAGTAATAGTAGCAGTAGCAGTAGTAGTGGTGGTGGTGGTGGTGGTGGTGGTGGTGGTGGTGGTGGTGGTGGTGGTAGTAGTAGTAGTAGTAGTAGTAGTAGTAGTAGTAGAAGAAAATAATATAAGTGTAGTCAGTGTTTTATCCAGACCCCAAGCCTTTGGGGGAGGGGAATTGACTTGGCTGGGGAGAAAGAGGCACAGTTCAATGCAAAAATATTTTTAGTGCTGCAATTTGGAGAGAGGGAATTTTGAGGTTTTGGGGCCTGTATAAAACACTGAGTGTAGTTCAAATTTTAGGCATTTAAAGTAAACTCAGAGCAATAAACTATCAGATTCATACCCGCAAAATCATCAAAAATTATTAACGTTAAAATATTTTAGTCCAAAAATGCCACCCCCAAAAAGTGCCGCCATAGGCAGTCGCCTACTCCGCCTATGCCTAGGAACGGTCCTGCAGCTGGGAATTATAAACATCTGAATTATAAATTATAAATAATTATTATTATTTTTACAATTATAAATATCAATATAAACATTTACCAGTTGTGTGTTCGTCATCACTTGATGATTCACTGTCTCTACCGAGAAGCTGTGATTTTTGCAAAATCTCCAGTGGAATGTCTGCCCCATACACTTTGCAGTTTCCAGAAATGCTGTTGTTGTCATCTTGTGCAACAATGTCGTGTGCCTCTTTGGCTTCAGCTGCTCCCTCTAGTGATTCTGACGATAAACTCGGGCCATTGTCTTGGTCGGGATTTGAATTTTGTAATGAAGTACCTTGTTCTTCTGGATACAACAGCTGAATGACTCTCTTAGCGTACGCTGTAAAAGGATTCACAAATATATAAGACATAAAGATTATTCTATAAAATCCTAAATTCTGTTTCGACCTAATCCAGCCAAAATTAAGACAAACTTGATTATTTATATATGCACTCATTAAATGTGACTTTGACACATATTCGGAACGCTGAAGCTCAACAGGGTGCCCTGTCGAAGGCGCTATTTGAGAGTCGAATCGGTGAGTGGAGATTGCCACTTACTTCAGTTACCACTTTCTCTTACTATTTAAAAAGTGTACAAGTCAGTAAGCAGTCAGCAGAATTTCTCCAATTACCCTTCAAATACCACATCGACACTGTCTACTCCAAAACTGAAGCCTTCTCTGCACTTTGCCAGACATTTAGGCAGTTATTGACCCTTTATTTAAGAATATGAATTCAGAAAAACTTGTAATGAAAAATTATATATTATTATTGGATAGAAAGCAGATAAAACGTTTCAACCAACTGAAAAATATGGACTATGTAGAACAGACAACAAACATGACAATCCATGTCACAACCACATAAGTCACTTAATAAAGGCGATACTTGTATCAGTGAAGTCAATCTCTACATAACTACCTAAATAATGGATACCATAATTAAGTTCACCATTTCTGCGTTCAATTTCTTCAGCTTTCTTCTTAATAATCATTCTCGACACACTGATTTCTCTCCAAGATAAAACGATAACACACAGTGGTGTATTAATCTATTTAAATATAATTTTCTTCTGATTTTTCAATTATATATAAACCGAACACAGTTTAACGAAGAAATGTAAACAAAAAACATGGCGATTATCAAAGAGTTAAATTTCAAAATTTCAATGTCTTTCGTTAAATTCTATGGTTCAACACTTTTTTTAAGGACTCTTGCTTGGTTGAGGACAAGTCTTGGACAACATTCCATTTAAAAGTTAGATTGCTCGCCCAGGAATAATCAGCTACTACGGTACCAGTAATCAGACTGACTTTTTGGATTTGACCAGGAAATCACGATTTCGATCCGGGCGATTAACAATCAATGTCAAATCATCAAATCGTTATAAGCGTTCTGAAATTATTGCGTTGCGTTCTGATTGTTTTAGCGTTCTGAAGTCTTAGCGTTCTGATTGGTTGGCTTAGCGTTCTGATTGGTCATTCTGGAAAATTTATTGGTCGTTGCCTATAGCGAAAGCGACTTCGCCTCAAGAAGCTTTACTTATTTGTTTACCAGATTGTTTAGAAGTCGATTGTTTAAAACTGGCCTTTTATTACTTTACCAGATTGTAAATTGATTGTTTCCTCTGTCCTTTTATTTCTTACAGATTGGGCAACATAAAATATGATGCGCGACAATGATTGGCGTGTTCCATTTTCGTTTCTTGGTAAAGTAAAGTAAAATCTCGTGGATTTTAGCGTTGTTTATTATTTATATGTTATTCTTTGGCGCTAATGAAATATGGTTAAACCTTCAGTTATTAATGAATAATAATCTTGTTTCCAAAGACCTGTCGAGTATATTTGATGCTTGCTTGTTACAAAATAAGTAACTAAAACTACTCTTTTCACGAAAGCAGCAATCTGTGATAGCAGTGTTTCATTCAGGCATTCACCAGGGGTTTGCATGCCCCAGGCGATCAGTTTCGCCTCCCCCACCGAGAAAATGCACGTAAAACTTTTCAAGCGTAGAATTGCACATTCTGGATGTGACCTTCACGTGCAATGCCATCCGTCCTTCTCTTAGAGGCCTAACCCATCCCGCTCCCGGGACCAAACCTTTGAATAGAACACTAAATGAATACACTGACCTCTGCCCGGCCAACAACCCACCATGTCTATAGCTATTTCAATAAAGATTAAGCGCATAAGAATAAGCAGCTACTACTGTACTACCCGCAATTTTAACGCGCTATATAAATTTACTTACTTCTTTATGATATGGATGCGTCCGACGCAGTGCATGTCGGGAAGGAATTGTCCTTTGTTGTCATAGAATTGGGAAGAATATTGAGTTTTATCGACAAAAATTCGTGCAAAGACTCGAGTATTCGGCAATTTCGACGTCGTTTTTCGATCGAAAACGACGCAGCTTCGACTCCATTCGACAGAAAGTCGTCGAATATGCGGAATAGTTTCGATTTCATTTCGATCGAATCGGCTCCCAACACCCTCCACTGTAGCAATCCTTGTAGGGCAACCAACAGACTCCGAGATCAAGGAATCACCCGTCATCCGAGCAGCGTCATTAAGAACTGCTTAATATTCTCGTAAAAAGACGAAATATATCCAAAATATTCTCTATTTGACAGTTGCCACTGCGTCTTCTCAGGGATCCGATCATTTTTCAATTTTGAGCTATATACAGAAATA
The DNA here is from genome assembly GCA_018105865.1 of Metaphire vulgaris. Taxonomy (NCBI): domain Eukaryota; kingdom Metazoa; phylum Annelida; class Clitellata; order Crassiclitellata; family Megascolecidae; genus Metaphire; species Metaphire vulgaris. The sequence continues at coordinate 10,542,114 of CM030865.1, read as the reverse complement.
ATAAATACAGTGCGCTATAGAATTTCGGACTGCATCATCGTTTGAATAGAGGAGCTATACAAATTTCTGAGAATTTTGTATCTATGCGAATTTTCTGACGTCTGACTGTTGCAGTTTCGTTTTCAAGTTGTCCATAAAATATAGCTTTAAAAGTTCGGTCTAGTTAGTGTGAATAGTGATGAAGTTCCTGGAGAATCCGCAGCTTGAGGCCATCAGCAAGTCTCTGTCGACAGAAAGTGCTGACTGTAAAATCGATGGCAGGTAAAATACTGCAGGATGTGCATATGGCAATGTTGGAAATTACTTTTCCAGTTTGGATCAAACATATATTTGATTTGGTTATATGCTGTCCAGATAGTGCTAGTTATCTTTGGAGTAACTTCGTGTGTCGGTTTGATAATGTGTAGAATATTTCTGATAACCTTTTTTGTCTCTGAGCTTAACACTTTGACCCCAACGATATGCCCAACTAATATGTTGTGAAGCCGAAATATCAGTGTTACAGGTCAAAAGGGTTACTGTAATCTCCATTCTAAACTGAGTAAGTTTAGCTTAGCCATAGCATTTGGAGAGCTGATTTTAGATCTATAGATCATTAGTCTGATTTTACAATATTTAATTTTGGCTTAGTCAACTTAAGGTAAATCATTATCTGTTAAGCTGATAAAGTGAAGTATTGAATGATAAACCTATTATTGTTAATGTACTAATAAAATGAATGTACATTTGCATTGCAGAGTCTAGTCGGATAGTGATCCATATGGAATTGTTATCTGTGTTTAGATTGGAGAGTTACAGCTGTAAGATGGTCACTAATGATAAGCGCCTGTTTCGGATGCTGAGCACGGATTCGGGTCTGTCTCCGAACGACCTCCAGGCACTCTCTCCGCCTCAGACGGTGCTTGGCTGCAGTCCTGGCAGGTAGGATTGAAGGTGTCGGTGTCTGTTTGCTTTTAATGTTTTTGGGTCTGTTCTGTCCACCTATTTGTCTCTTCTTCAGACATATACACTCTCAGTGCACTCCCAGTGGAGCACTCCCAGTGGTCGGGAGCAAGATCTTAGGCTGTGTATTTTATTTTTATTCTCTTACTTCTTCTTCCTCTTGCTTGTTGTCCCTCTATTTTTTCTGTTATTACCAGATTCTCCAGTCAATTGCATCACCAACTTTAAAATTTCAGCATTTTTCTGGATTTTTTTAGACATTTTGGAAAGGGACAGAACGATGGAGAAGAAGAAGTTCTTTGTGACACGATTTCTACAAAAACACTGTTTTATCTGATTTCCACTTTAAATGCTTCGTTTTATCCAGATTATGACTTCAGTTTGGCCAAAAGTGAAGAATTTTCCTGCGAGCCAAGTATCCAGGTGTGCCTATTTGGATTATCGATATTTATTTTGATATCATTTGTTATTATTGGCACTAATCCTTATTTACTTCTATTTGATATTAATATATGAATATTTTAAGCCAGTCGTGAATGAGATATTCAGATGTTGTCGCTGATATAAAATATATTTCCAAGTGACTACAAATTTATAAGTTGGAGCTGTTGTCATCATATCATCGTCATTATCATAGGATCATATTTCTTTTTGAATCATCTCTATAGAACTTCAATTGTTGTATTTTCCATATACCCAGAACAGAGTTCAAGTGCTGGCCCAAGTTTTGTATGTGAGATCTAGATTTTTGTAACAGAAGATGCATGCACGCGAATTATTTTAGATTCACGTCATCTGCGTACTTACGTGATGATTGCACATTTGTGATGCATCATTTAAGTGTACAATTAGAATTGTTCCATTATAGCTAAATCTACGTTCAGATGGCATCTATGTAACAGACAAGCCACAAAAGCAGTTGTCATCCTATATTTCTCGTCTTTCTAGGCTTTGCGTGCTTGTAAAACCAACACCCATGATATAATTGGTGCAAGAAATGCTCCAAAATGTACTGCCACTTGGTATCAAATTATTATAACTTCTGGAATATACAGTAGAACTTCATTATAATAAACTCAGTTATAATGTATACTTGTTTATAAAGTACCACAATGTACGGTCCCGTGTGGTGCGTTACTGTATTGGATGGTATTGGATATAACATACCTCGGATATAACGTACTAAATTTTGCCGACACGCTAAGCACGTTATAACAGAGTTCTACTGCATCATTTAATATAATTTACTGGGTTAACTGGTATAGGGGTATCCAGTGTTTACCAACAAAGTCCGGTTGCTCCGCCCACTGGTGGGCAGAAATTATAGAAACCATTGTCGTCTATCAATAGACGCCAATGGCAGAAGCAGATTTCTTGCTGGTGGGCATAGATCAGTGACCATAGAGATTGTTCTGGATACTCCTATAGATTTTAAAAGTCAGCAGGGCATATGTGTGACAAAGATATTTACTGTCGTTAGAACATGCATGTAAAGTAGTGTAACTGTATTATGTGTTTTTTTTGTTGTGATGCTGGTTGCAGTGGGTGATGAATGCCGTTGACTGTCAGCTTTTGACGGTCATTGGTGACATGTACAATTCGTTCAAGGCACAGCTTTGGAGTTCCATCGATGAGGAAATCTGCCTGAAAGATTGTGACATCTACAGGTTTTTGACTGGTCCTTTCAGTGAAAATTTCTTTTTCTTGGTGTTGTTGCATTTATTATTATAATATGATTAGGCCTATGATGTGCTATAATATACAGGGTGGTGCAAAAAAACTGGACTATATTAAATGCCAAACCTAATGGACTAAGTCCGGTTTTTTTGCGCCACCCTGTATGTTGTCTAATGTATTAGCTTATCAAAAATATTTAGCTGTTTGATGGTTGTGCCTTTAAATCCTGATGCCCTGTTAACCCTTTCACTTGCATTATCACATGAATATAATCAGCCTATTTTCTATAGCATTTTCATGAAAGCACAATTCCTAAAAAATTAGCTTTTTTTCCATTGCTTTTTCTCATCCTCAATTTTTTTCAGTCATGTCCTGTGTTCCTGTGACTAACAGGTTTTTGTACATGTTTTGATGGTTGTATGTGGCTGCTTTGTCAGGTATTTATTATATCAGCCCTTCTCGGTACAGCTTTGCTGTATATTTTCACTAACTTATCAGAAACACAGCAAACTTTGGGACATTACATAGACCATTTTAATTTCTATTCTGTACTGGCAGACATGTGACTGCCTGAGAAATAAAATCTCTGACCACCAGGGTATTGAACCATCTCTGACCACCAGGATATTGAACCAAGGGTCAATAGAACATCTCCCTGGCACTCTACCAATGTAGCCACGAATTTATCTTTGACTTTAAGTTTTCTGAGTAATCACAACTTTATACTTAGGTAAATCTGTGGGATTTTTAAAAGTAGATGTTATGTTTTTTAACCACAGATATGTGTAGTAATAGAAAAAGTTGAGTGCACAGTGGAAGAATATAAGCAGATATTCAGATATATAAGCAGATATGTTTTACAGTCTATCTTCAGTATATTAATTTTAAGTATCATTGACAATGTTATATGTCTATGTAACAGAACCAATATGTTTAAAAATTGTAGTATTGCATGTAGTTCAATATGTTTCACTTTCTTTTAAGTGTTAATGTACACCATGTTATTATATTAATCTGTAACTCTATAATAAGAGATTTATAATATTCAATTTATTTTACTGTTCTTTGTGTTTATGTTTCTTTTTGAGTTGGAATAAATTTCTTCTTTTTTAGATGTATCATGTGTTATATCTGTATTGTTATATCTGTATTGTTATATCTGCATTGTTATATCTGTATTGTTATATCTGTATTGTTATATCTGTATTGTTATATCTGTATTGTTATATCTGTATTGTTATATCTGTATTGTTATATCTGTATTGTTATATCTGTTTTGTTATATCTGTTATATGTTATATTGTTATATCTGCATTGTTATATCTGTATTGTTATATCTGTATTGTTATATCTGTATTGTTATATCTGTATTGTTATATCTGCATTGTTATATCTGTATTGTTATATCTGTATTGTTATATCTGCATTGTTATATCTGTATTGTTATATCTGCATTGTTATATCTGCATTGTTATATCTGTATTGTTATATCTGTATTGTTATATCTGCATTGTTATATCTGCATTGTTATATCTGTATTGTTATATCTGCATTGTTATATCTGTATTGTTATATCTGTATTGTTCTTTCCAGTTACAATCCTGATCTTACGTCGGATCCGTACGGTGAATCCATCTGGTCCTTCAACTACTTCTTCTACAATAAGAAACTCAAGCGGATTGTCTTTTTCACCTGCAGTGCTTCAAGGTGAAACGTTTTGGCTTTGACTTTTGGCAGCTTCATTTTCTTCTAATTGTGGTCCAAACTCTTGGGTGATCTGTGTAAAGAATAAAGAAAAGAGCGAATTTGATAAATCTGGTGAAGATTGTTTGGATTTAAATTAGATTTTTTCCAATATCAATATAAAAAAATTGTATTAGAAATGCATATAATTTTTTTCATAAGAGAAATTGAGAGACAATGCATGTTTTATCAATATACATGTCTTATGAATATGCATATCTTAATCTTGCATCTGCTCGCTTTGTTGCCAGTGCTCTTGCAACTGGATACTTAGACTCCGGATCGGATGACGAGAGAGGATACTTGTGGAATGACGATGACTCCATGGACTGTGCATGATCGCCTGAAGGCAAGTCGCTTAGTTCTGTCTTTTTATGAAATTTGACTTTGACTCCAATTACTTTTTACAGATGGACTGAAAAGTTGAATTGTGGTATTATTTTCCTTTAAAATTTGATGGTTTTGTTGGCAGCTTGCTTTTCACTGGTTAAGTTTCATTGCAACCTGGTGTGGAGTTTCTTCATGATTTATAATTAAAATTGCTTGAGGCATTTTATTAGTGACTACTATTTTATTATTATTATCATCATCATCATTATTATTATCATCATCATCATTATTATTATTATTATTATTATTATTAATAATATCATCATCATCATCATCATTATTATTATTATTATTATTGTTGTTATTATTATTATTATTATTATTATTATTATTATTATTATTATTATTGCATATCATATGCAATGGATTTTGTAGCACATGAACTTTGGTGACATTATACACTTTGCAAATTGTATATAACACCTTGCCAAGGTTATGTTAAACTGCCTTCATTGACTGTGCATGAGAGTGAATTTAACAAACTTGTATTCAAATCTTTACTGCAGTAGAGCTTCGTTATAACAGACTCGGTTATAACACATACTCAGTTATAAAGTATCGCAATGTGCGGTCCCATTTGATGTGCTGCCGTATTGGATGGTATTGGATATATCATTGTACCTTGGATATTGCGTACTAGATTTTATGGACCCACTAAGTACGTTATGGCAAAGTTCTACAGTATGCGGAAGCTACATACAGTTGTATAAATGTCTTTTCTTCTTCCTAGATGTTGTCAGAAATTTCACGTATCAGATGAAATCGAAAGACTGACTCTTATTTTGGCAGCTGCATCTTGGATTTCACCGCATCAACTTTTTTATTATTTGAATTTATGCAATCTGCCTTTGCCTATGTTTTTTTTTGTTTCTAAAATAAATTTGCCAACCTTTGGTCGGAAGAACTCTTTGGCTTCTAAGTGGACTCTTTTGCTTCCGACTTTGAGGTGTTCAGCTGCAGTATTTGTTGAAGTCCGCTTCAACATTTGAATATGCCAGGACTACTTTCTTCCTAGATACGACACTCTTCAGTGGAATTTTGATTGTATTGTGTATAGTAAAACTCGAGATGCTGACTCTTGTAAAAATGTGAGCTGTACGTGTGACTGTTGATTTTCCAATTGATTTATCAACTGTTTCTAAGTGGATCTTTGACTTTTTTTGGTACTATTTTATAATAATAATATTATAATAACATAATTTAGAGTGGTTCAGTAGGGTCTGCCCTGTGTGAGAACCACTATGTTCCCTATCCATCCATTCATTCACATTATGGTCTTGCTGTGTAATCTCATTCTTTGCTCTCTTGTCCTCTTGTAGGTTTGTTCTTGTATTCTCCTTTGTCCTCTTGTCTTTACATCTACAAATAACAAAACTTTGCTGTATACAATGTGTCATAACTGCCTTATTCAGTTACTGTATTCAATGCTTTATATTCTTCAGTCTAACATCTATAGAAGACCGATGTAGTATACTATAGTACTTGGATTTCGTTTAAAAGCATTTGGAACATGACTTAGAATGGGAATTTTATTTCCTTTTTGATTTCATAATCAAGAACTGTACACTTGTTGACCTTTCTCATTTTCTTATATCCTTAATATAGATGCATAATTGTTGTTATCAGCAGATAACCATTTACTATTCTAGATGTTAATTTGTGATAATTAATTCTGATCCAAAATGTGCATTGCCATTCTGTTATTCAGAACAATCTTCAATCATATTTAGAAACTTTAGTGTTTTTTGGTTATTTCTTGTAAAATTTAAAATATTGAACAAAGTTGGTGGCGCTAGTGAACCCTTAAAAGTAATTTGGTTGATTGGTGATTACTTTTCGATGATTGCAATCAATTCCTAATTTGCACGACTCAACCAAGGACATTGCTTTTAAAGCCTTGCTGTGCTTTCTGCATTCGCAGTCTTTCTTCACATTACAGTCGAATCCTGTTATATCGAACTCGCTTATATCGAAATCCCGCTTATATCGAAGTTTGAGCGCCGGTCCCGCCAAAACAGTGTTAATGATGCAGGAATCGGATATAACGAACCTCGGATATTTCGAAGTATTTATCACGGTCCCTTGAACTTCGATATAACGAGGTTCTACTGTACAAAAGATTGTTTTCAATTTGAGTGCCTCGCTGGCTTCTGCTGTGTAGTGTATCAGGCCAGTGGCGTACAGAGTGGTGGGCGCCCCCATCATATTATATGCTGAAATACCCGGTTTTGATGAGCAAAGAATGGTTGCGGATTAAATTTTTATGCCCCCTCTGGAGTGTGCCGGGGGCGAAATCGATAATTTTAAAGGGTTTTACTGTAAAAAAAAGTGTTGACAAGCAGAAAAAGGTCGTTGGGTCAATTTTTGCGCCCCCTCTGCTGTGCTCCTGGGGCCACCGCCTTCCCCCTCTGCACGCTACTGGCTACAGTATCAGGCCCCTGTGGGATCGAGTTTGGCAATTGGGATATGCATTTCTTATACTACCACACTGAAAAAGTGGTGACAATACCTTTAGGCTGGATATTATGATTTAACAGTGGACATTTATTAGTAGTGGCATTTTGGTACATTGGTTTTGTACTGCATAATCCTTTTGTTTATTTTGTTTGCTTTTTTGTTGAGAAAATGTGATGAACCGAATTTTGGATTCTTGAACTATCCTGAGGACTTACAGTATCCCATTTGGGGATGCATTTTTACAACATTTTTTCGGGCTGCACAGAATTGTTCAGCAAATATGCAATAGTTTTTCAAAATATTATTTCCTGTTCTAGTGTTCATACTGTGAACGAGTGAACTGTGTTGTATGAACGGTACATTGATTTCTAGTTTGAAGTTCGTAAGTTTAGTTTTATTACTGTGTTGATTGTGGCATTTGCAAAAATGCATTACTGCCGTAGTGGATAACATTGTGTGGCAATAATGAGGAGATACTCATGGTTGCAACTTCTGAAATGGCTGCAAAGTTTTAATGTTGTAAATAGCTAGTAGGTTTTAACCCCTTAACCGTGTATTTAACTGTAACTCAATGTAAAATGGACGGATATATCCGTGACGCCCAGGTAAGGGGTTAATTGTCTGTGAAATACATAAATTGCTTTTCAACAGCAGACATTTTTCTTGATTTTATGAATAATTTTTCTAATTAAAAATGATTAAAATTATATATGATAAATGTTAATGTGACAAATTTGATGGTTTTGTTTTCCACTTAAAATTCTATGATGGTTGATATTTTTTGTGAAAATCTTCCACTGCACTGAAATTGTCAGGAACAAACTTAGAACAGTATTGAAAGACAGGCTGATTCCATTGTATTTTACTGCAATTCTTACTTATTTGATTATTAGTCCATACATTACATGTTCTTGACAGAGCAGGACACTATATTTAAAACTGAGGCCACAGTTGTATAGAGTATTATTATTTCATCATCGCACAAGCGATTTTTTAGTTTGGTTTTCGTTCAGTATTTTGTGTTGCACAAGTGTTTGATATTAAGGGTGTTTTTGGTCCCCAAGTACTTGAAAAGAAGCCCCCATCTTATGGCTAAAAATGATCACTGTCGGGCACTCTGCTCAAGTGGTCGGAGATTGTGGCATGGGGTTAGTCCCGACCCCTTTTTCTTGAAAAATTCAAGCACTGGTTATGAATGTATTGAGCGCCTCAGCCATTTTGCACATATATTCAGCATTTGTGGTACATTGTACAGCTACGAAATAAATAGGTTTCTCTGCGCTAATTCGCATCGTAACACGTTACGCTTACATTACTGGTTATTACGCTGCCTATGTATGCACAATGAAGAACTTGCGTTGCTTGTGAGCTGTTTGTTGTGCCATGTTTCTCGTGTTTCATAAGATTGTCAGAAGATGTCATCTCTAGTTATTAGTGTTTTTTCTGATGTTGAGACATGGTGTTTTTGATTGAAGTAACTATGGAAGAGTTGGCTGTTGGGGGTTTTTTAACGGCGTTTTGCTTCGTTTAATTGTGGGTTTTATAATACTGTTTGAGAAAAACGTGAAAATCGGTAGATTCTTGTTTTCTTTTTCGATCGCAAATCTGTGATCGGACCAGTGGCATAGCAATATGCTCGGGGGCCCTTGGCGAAAAAGCGGGCAGTGGGCCCTTTCCAGAGACGATATGACAAGTTTGCGAAAATGTCGACCTTTTTTTGCTTGTCGGTCTTTCGATCTGACAACTTTGCGGGGACAAAATTTTGTTGCTCGGGTCGGGGGCCCTTTGCATTTGGCCAGGTTGTCCATGTGGCTGCTATGCCTCTGGATCGGACAATGTTGAAGTCGATTGAATGCTGAAGAACTTTGTCACCACGTTCTTTCGTGGCCAAGGAGCGTCGACAATTGTAACTGCCAAAATGAAGTGTGGACTTCAGGCACATTAGCATTTTCCTGGTTTCTTGGTTTCTAGCTATAGGTGCATCTACTGGGGTCATGGTCCCTTACCAAAACCCACCCTCCACCCCTCCCTTCAAATTTTGTTTGCTATTTTCCCTTCTCGGTTACGAGGGAAAAGTTATGGAGGCTAGAACAAATAAGCAGTTGTATTTTCTTCCATCTGAATAACTTATAAGTAAGCAGGGATATTTCTAGGATTGTGAATTTGGGGGGGTGTCGACCTCAAATTGGGAGGGGGTGTCCGGAGCTAATTAGTATGCATTTTGTATGCATACCATTGTCACAACCAAATTTTGGGGTGTCGACCTCAAATTCGGGGGGGGGATGTTAGGGGGTGTAGAAATATCTTTGTAAGTAAGTACAATCTTCTAAATTTATGTAGTGCATTGGAAAGTAGTACAGAAGTAGATGCTTAATCTTATGCGCTTAACGCAACATGCATCAGTCCAAAATCCCCCAAGTCACACCGGAAACAGTTTGTGTGTGCAGTATATACCTTATACCTCTTGATATGACATGGTTTGCAGTGCGGTATTTGTTGGGGAAATTCCTTGACGGTGTTTAGAGTCGAACGCTGGTCCACTCGATACTCGGTGTTTCAATATATATCAGGACCATTTATATATTTTGGTTATAAATTTTCCAGGGCAGGTCGATTTTAATGAAATTTACATCTTTCAATGCTAGAAAATTTGCTTTTATCCAATGGATTCTCCTTTGCGCATATACTATATGAATATTCTCTGTACAGCGGTATATAATTGCAGTTACAAAATGTAGCAGATGTGCAGCATATATTATACTCGACAAAACAACCAGTTTAAAAGAATTGAGTCCCGTTTTAACCCCTTAACCGTGTATTTAACTGTAACTCGATGTAAAATGGACGGATATATCCGGGATCTCCAGTTAAGGGGTTAATGAAACGCCGAGTAGGCCCTACATTGGCAGGGATAGATTCATGCTGTCATCAACTTATTTAACTTATTTAGCGTAATGAAAATATAACTAAAAGTTCTTTCCTTCCCACTGGTCTGATTCTCCTCCTCCTCCTCCTCCTCCTCCTCGCCTAACCTCTAAATTCTAATACCACTCTGGCACTCTGGTTTGGCAGTTCATGGGTTAAGATAGTGCGTGGGAGCTGCACTTTACTCTCTCCGAAAAACTCCGAAGATGAAAACTGATTGGCTAAATTCTTTGGGTCTGCAGAATTGTTTGTTTTACCTCGAGTTACGTCAAGTTAAGTCTCCGTCTGTCTGTCTGTCTGTCTCTCTCTCTCTCTCTCTCTCTCTCTCTCTCTCTCTCTATATATATATATATATATATATATATATATATATATATATATATAATATCCATGTAGCCTATATATCTGTCTGTCTTTCTGTCTCTGTCTCTCTTTGTCTCTGTCTGTCTGTCTGTCTGTCTGTCTGTCTGTCTTCAGTCAACAGCACCGCTAAGCTGTTTCACCCCCACCCTGTACATAATTACAGCGCTGCGCCGTGGGTCACTTAACGGAAAAGATTGTGGGAGCGCATCATAGGCCGGCCCCCATCCTCGAAGTATGCCCGAGCGGCGGCCGTGGCGGCGTTCCTGGTAGACCCAGTGGCCCGCCGCAGCAGGCCCGAGAAAACAGGACGCGTCCGGTGAGCCGCAAAGCCTCGGTGCACCGAGTTAAAATGGGCGCCTACTGCACAAGCCCGCTTGCCCCGCGATACAGCAAGCTTCTTCCCCTTAACCGAGTTGATTTAAGACCTCTGATGTAAGTTGCCGACGACCTTCACAATCCAGCATGCAGCCGACGATGTGGGACTGCTTTCTTTTGTAACAACAGCGTAATATATAGATTGACTACAGTCGGCTGGTGGGTTCGAACTGCATGCTCTCTGCCAGTTGCCGTGGTAAATGGTCGCATTTGGCAGAAGAGTTTTCGTATGCTTCTGTTTGGGAATTCGCGGCAGACACTCGGCGCTGTTAACTGACCGACGTCGCAAGTTCGCAAACGCGCTTGTGTAGGCCTAGGTTGCAAGTCGGTTTAGACGCGTTTTGAGTCTGGTGTGTCTGTAGCAATCAGATGGTTCGAATATAATCGATGCCGATAGTAAGTAACTTGACGTTTTGTTAATCAGCGAGAGAAAAAGGCTCCTTCTTTGAATGTTCGCGGAGAAGGTTATCGGTGCTTGAGTTAGAAGCTGCAAGAGTATTTCCTATAATTATCACAGACGATGGTCAAGGACACTTCTGTTACCAAGTTGAGTCAAGTTCTGTCGATTGAGCCTTCAACGCAGATTACATTTCGAGGTAAGAACTAATACTAATAGGCATTTAGCAGGGGCGTAGCCAGGGCCCAGGAATATGATTTGGGAGGGTTTAAATGTTGGGGGGGGGGTATAAACCTTAACTATAAACCATATAAACTACCTATAACCACCTATAAATCACATAAAAAACTTTAAGGTAGACTGATTTTGGGGTATATAATATATATATATATATACCGATATAGGCCTACCCCCGTCGCTACGCCCCTGGCACTTAGGCCAGTGGCTATTCTAGCCACCTAGACATTGGGGAGTTTAAAATTGTTGGGGAATAAAAGACATTGGAAAGGTCATACTACTTGCCAAAATGTCAAAATTGGGGGGGGGGTCAAAATTCCCCAGAGAAGACCTAGAATAGGCCTAAACACTGCACTCTGGCCCATTCAGATGAGGTTCCACAGAGGGCAGAGGGCGTGCCCCTGTTGAATGACTTTCTCCACAAGTGGCCTCCATACTTTAGTTCACGCATTCTGTATGTGCTGGTTTATGAAAATTGTTGGCTCCCTGCTTAGAAATTGCTCCCCAAACGTCCTACCCCAGGGATATTTTCCACCCCCTAAAATCACCTCCAATTTGAGGTCGACATCCCCAATGTTCCCAAATCCGAGCCTGAGATGCACCCATAACACCCTCCAACACCCCCCCTCCCCAATTTGAGACCGACACTCCCAAATTTATAATCCTAGAAATAATCCTGCTACCTCCACTTGCCAAATGCTGCCTTTTAATCAGTGGCGTAGCCAGGGTTCCGGAATAGGGAGGGGCACCTGGGCACAAGAGTCTTCACAGACCGACATTTCCGGTAATGGGCTTGAGGGAGCGTGGTGAGCTCCTTGGACGGGGCCTGGGACGGAGCACCAGCCGAGAAATGCCAAAATAATGTTGGAGGATATTTCTCAGACGGGATCCGGGGCAGAGCCGCCCAAATTTCGGATATGCTTAGCTTAATAGCTTATTCGGATGTCGAACTTTCGAGCAAATATGCAGACCATAATGGCAGCAATATATATGGGGCTGTCCATTAATTACGTCAACAAAATAGGGGGAGGGGGTTTGCGTTAATGGACATTTCTATCCGAAAGCTCTATGGATCAGTGTTTCCCAAACTGTGGGTCGCGACCCAAAATAGGTTCGCAGGGCTCAGTCCAGTGGGTCGCGGGGGTAACGCGAAATTAGATTCAAAAGTGCCATTTTCTAACCAATACCACAATGTTTCAAGCCTTGAAAGTTGCAAGTAGACTTGAATTTTAAGAAATGTATATGCCTGCAATCCTCCATACACGGCTCATATTGAAATGATTAGTGTTTTATCCAATTTTAGCTGCCAATACGTTTGCAGGGTTACGGCATGTTACAAAGCCGTTAACGGTAATGGCACAGTTCCAAACAGTTTGAGAAACCCTGGCCTTTAGTACATTTTAAAATTAATATTTTTTCGGAGGAACGCAAGGAAATCTTATTCAGACCATTTTGCTCTGAAACTCCAATAACAATAGAAATCACTGCTGCGATGATCAGTCGGGCGAATGCGATGTTGCCATACTCATAGGATTTTTAAGATGCCAAATAAAGGTATGTTCCTGGCAAATATTAAAAAAAGATAATTTACAAGAAAGTTCAATATTTATTTCTCTCCTTTCGTCTAATTTGGCAAAATATAAATAATTCTGCCTAATATATTTGCCACATCTTCATTCGAATTGAATCAGAGCTTTTGTTTTGCCATTTATTCAAAACTCAGAAGATTCTTTTCAACTAACGTCCGCCAGATGGCCTAATGCATTTTTTGGATATTACATGCTTATTATTAGGGTCGCGGCACGTTACAAAAGTTGAAGTGGGCCGCTGTTCCAAAATGTTTGGGAAAACCTGCTATAAACTATAGTCGGCCAATACAGGACACGTACACTCCGTTTAGTCCAACTGGGGTGTGTAATAGGCTATATTTCGTATATTTAGCCTATTGTTATTGTTATTGTTATTGTTATTGTTCATGACAATTTATATAGCGCCGTAACATAGCGAGGGCCAAAGTCAAGGGTGCTTTACAATAAACGTGGAAACGAGATGTTGAATAAGTGCGTTTTTAACTTGTTCGCAAACTCTCCGAAGGAAGTCACGGACGACACGCAGTCCGGCAGTGAATTCCACAGGAGAGGATTTCCGCGCGAGAAAGAGCGTTCTCCGAACTTGACGGTCTTCGACGGAGGTGGAACGTAAAGTTGAATTCGAGTTCTGGAACGAAGGTGGAGCCGTTGATCTGTCCATGCCGGTCTTCGAACAAGCGTTGCAAGATATTCCGGGCAGAATGGGTCGTGTAGAGCCCGAAACGTTAACCAGCAGCGCTTGAACACGATTCGCTCCGGGACACGTAGCCAGTGCAACTTGTCCCGGAGTATTATTATTATTACTATTAGAAAAAGTCATTGATCGTTTCAGTATCTTTGCGGGCCAGGGATATTTTTACACCTCCTAACACCCCCTCCCAAACACCCCTCCCCCAATTTGAGGTCGACCCCCTTTTGGTAATGTGACAATGGTATGTATGCAAAATGCATATTAATTAGGCTTGGACACCCCCAAATGTAGGACACCCCCAACTTTTATTTATCCTCGGATGACCTTTTTCTTTTTTTTGCCTGTCAAGGTTTTTTGAGAGTGGATAAGGTTTTTTGCTTGACAGACTTTTCTTTTTCGACGGAGACTTCCAAACTCCGACACCCCCGGATTTTCCGTACACCCCCAAATTCACAATCCTACAATCCTAGAAATTAACCACACACCCCAGATTTTCCCGACACCCCCAAATTCAGAATCCTAGAAATAACCCTGTTGCGGGCCATTTCACCGCCTCTGGCGGGCCGGATCTGGCCCGCGGGTCGCCAGCTGAATACCCCTGTCCGACTCCTAGACAAACCATTTGAACGGGGAAAGAAAGGTCTAAGTTTCCATCCCTGTGTTTAATCTAGACTCCTGGACTCCGGGATGGGGGAACTGACAAGGCCGGGGAAAAGTCAGCTAGATGGCTTCTGTTAGTTGATGTAGCATGCAGTGTTTATTCTAGGCCTGTTTTTGGATGGGAATTCACCCCCCAAAGTTTAAAAATTCTCCCCCCAAAATTTGTATATGTTGGCTTGGGGATGGAAATCTCCCCCCCCCCCAAGCGTGGAGAGACAAATCTTGTCCCCCAACATTTCAAACTCCCCCATGTCAAGGTGGATAGAATAAACACTGTGTAGCATGCCAAAATTTTCGGGGGAATTTGAAATTTCCGGGGGAAAGGGCAATTTCCTCCGGAAACGGCCTAGATTAAACCCTGTCCCATCCTATGTCCGGGAAATGGAACATTGTTTTGCCGTTTAGACGTTGAAGTGGGCGCTTCGGACTGATCTTCCGGATTGACCTGACTTTAATGCTATTTGGATTTGGTGCGCCATCGGCTGATGCCCTGAGCATTATGATAGTGGCGTTATAGAAGTTGATTGATTGATTGATTGATTGATTGATTGATTGATTGATTGATTGATTGATTGATTGATTGATTGATTGATTGATTGATTGATTGATTGATTGATTGATTGATTGATTGATTGATTGATTGATTGATTGATTGATTGATTGATTGTTTCAGGCGATTTTCGTGACGTGGTGAGTGTTGATCTGTCGTTGAGGAACTCGACCAATCGCCGCGTCTGTTTCAAAGTGAAGACCAATTATCCGCATCGTTACTTCGTTCGGCCGAACGGAGGTCTCATCGAACCATCGCAACAACAGACGGTTACCAGTAGGTCCTTCTTTATACCAGCGACAGGGGCGCAGCCAGGAATTTGATTGGGGGCCGGGGCGTATAATGTGATTTCGGGGGTATACATTTTTAAAAACTTTGAAAATCTTAAAAAACACATTAAAAATGTTAAGGTAGTCTGATTTGGGGGTATATATGTGACGTCTACACCCCCTTCTTTCAGGGACAGGGTCTTTATTTATCGACGTCTGCCAAACTATTCTACTTTTCCAGGATAACCAGATATTTCACCAGTTTGGCTTCCCAAATGTCCCGGGGTTCGCCTGGTCTATGCGAGACTAGGGGGCGGAGGGGGGGGGGTGACTGCACTGCATGAAGACGATATTACTAACGACAAGTTGCATCGAATAAAATAAACATAGGAAGACCGAGAAAAAGATGGGCGGACAACATCAAGGAGACAAAGAAAACATGACAATTGTAGAAGGATGCAGAGTGACGCAAGAGAGAGCAAAGTGGAAATGTTTTGTATCTAACTATTTTCGCCATTCAGGCAGAAAGTGAAGACGACGGCTATGACGATGGTGATGATGATGATGATGATGACGATGACGATGGAGAGAAAGTTTTTCTGACCGGCGCTAATAAATAATAGTGGATAACCTACGGAAATACCAAAGCACTTTGCATCTAACAAATGGCATCGTTCCAAAAGACGATGCTTTATCTGCACGAGAGGCGTTCATAGTTTTATTTTGTTGTCTCCCTTATAATTATCTGTTCAAACTGGATCTTCGCCCACAATCTTCAATGTAAAGTATTTTCTCTTTAAAATTAACAGCAGAAACCTATCTGCCATGGCATTTTGCACTTTCCACTTCTCCAAGGACGATGTGGTTTTTTTCGACCTAGCGGTTAAGCGAATTTCTCAATTGTATATTTTAATGTTCACATCTAAAAAAGGTGTGGTTCTGACGACAATGCAAAGCACTGATTTGATGGCGTCTCAATCAATCCGGTGTTAAAAGTGCATTGGGATCCATCCAGAAATGACGTAACGCAACCAATGGAGGGTTCAAGCATTTATGACGATGTCTTACGTCGGGGGGGGTCTCCAGAAATGTGACGTCACATAATAGTAAATTTTTGTTAGGTGACGACCTTTTTTGCTTGTCAGGACATTTCAAAAGGAAAAACAATACAAGGGAAAAGATGAAGATGACCTTTTGGTGACGACGCGTTACGAAGGGGTGCGGGGGGGGGGGTAAAAAAAACTGCCGTCATTTATGGATGGCCCCATTCCGGAAACAAAACTTTATTTACTTAAGTCTTGTTTGCCATCTATCAATGGCTGTTTGAGACCAAAGTCTGTGTAGCCAATTGTTCTATGATCAAGTCGTCAGTACGGTCACCAATTGATTGATTGATTGATTGATTGATTGATTGATTGATTGATTGATTGATTGATTGATTGATTGATTGATTGATTGATTGATTGATTGATTGATTGATTGATTGATTGATTGATTGATTGATTGATTGATTGATTGATTGATTGATTGATTGATTGATTGATTGATTGATTGATTGATTGATTGATTGATTGATTGATTGATTGATTGATTGATTGATTGATTGATTGATTGATTGATTGATTGATTAATTGATTGATTGATTGATTGATTGATTGATTGATTGATTGATTAATTAATTAATTAATTGATTGATTGATTGATTGATTGATTAATTGATTGATTGATTGATTGATTGATTGATTGATTGATTGATTGATTGATTGATTGATTGATTGATTGATTGATTGATTGATTGATTGATTGATTGATTGTAGTAATGCTTCAACCTCTTGAAGTTATCGAGGCCGAACTGAAGCTGCATAAATTCATGGTCCAAGCGATCTTCGCACCTGACGGTCCAATAAACGGACTCGAGAGACTGGTTCGTCCACCGTCAACACATTCTCTTGTCTAGCGTTTGTTGCACAGAAAGAAGATTGTGCAAAGTGTATAATCTAGACTCCTGGACTCGGGAGGAGACTGACAAGGCCAGGGGGAGTCAGCTAGGGGGCTGCTGTTAGTTGATGTAGTGTGCCAAAATTTTCGGGGGATTTGAAATTTCGGGGGGAGGGCCATTCCCCCCATGGTAAAGGCCTACAGTAAACCCTGATTGTGCAGTTTAATCAGTTTAATTCAGAACTGAGCAGTTTTCTGATTAATTAATTAAAACGTAAAACCGCTTGTATTTGTATCATCGATTGAAACCATTGAGTATTAGATCTATTGCTAGAAAAGTGCATAATAATAATAAAATAATAATAATAATAATAATAATAATAATAATAATAATAATAATAATAATAATAATAATAATAATAATAACATAACTGCTTCGTTTTAACATAGGCCTACTTAGCGAGTCTCTAAATTAGATACGAGGTCAGTTGCGGCTCCTCATGGGGGCCAGGGAAGCCCGTACCTCCTATTAAATGTCTGACCCCCCCCCCCTCAGTGCCCGCTGTTGGCATTTTCTTACTTACTTACTTATCACAAACGGTTGGCCTATCATGTTTAGAAGTTGCCACCCCAAGCTCCCCACTTTCCAAATTTTGGAGCCGCCTATGTCGAAGGTTACGTAATATCCTATAGGCCCCTACCATACAGTAAGGACTCGTACATTGCGGTACTTTAAGCCAATAAAGAGTCCGCTATAACGAAGTTTGACTGTATTTCGTTGCTGTGATGTGTTTCAGTGGAAGGAGACGAGACAGGAGAATGTCATGGATACGAAAATACCCTGCGTCTTTGACCAGGTGCTATCGACTAAACAAGAGGTCAGATAATCCTGGAATATGCGCCTCACCAGGGGTGGTTCCACGATGGGAATGAATGGGGAGGCACCCCCCCCCCGCACCGGCCTTTTCCCCTTGTCAGTCTTTACCGGCTGGGTTTGGTCGGTCCCAATTTATAGGTCCCAATAACAAGGTTATTATTTTTTGCGGTGATGACCAATTTTTTTTCCTTTTTTGCTCATAGAGTGTCAAAATGTGGTGGTGATGACCTTTATTGCCATGCTTTCTTTCATTATAATAAGCAGTATTCCATGAAATTTCCTATTTTTTGATTATTTGTAAAAAGTGAAATTGTTGACGTCAACTTCTCTTGACCTCCTTTCCCCCTGTCAACAACTGTCAAACATTTTCAACCCCCTAAATTGTTGACGTAATTAATGGACAGCCCCTTTGCTGGATTCTGGATTCGTTTCAAATCGTTTGATAATCTTGGTATGGTGTCGTCCATTCTCATTGCTGAGCGTCGGATGATTTTCCCAGGGACGTCATTTGGGGGGGGGGGGTAGGGGCGGGCATTTGCCCCCCTGATTTTGAGGGAAATTTTTTTTGCCAATGTTTGTGTTATTTAGATTTTACACGCCCTAAAGGAGTGCTTGGTGATGTCGAGTAATTTGAAGTAACTACTTTAACTAACCGTGAAATGGCTGACAAGCAAAAAAAGGTCGTCAGCTTTTTCGCAAACTTGTAACTTGTCAGGTCGAAAGTGTTTTGCCCCCCCCTGAAAAACAGTGAAATGACGTCTCTGGATTTTCCCCCCGGAAACAGCCTAGATTAAACACTGGGCTGACGACAACGTTTGCATTATGATTTTAACGAATCATTTCTTCGAACGTTTACATTCTGCGACGTGCGTTTTCGTCTTGACGACACCGGTTTTTTACTCTGAACGTAAAATACAAATTTGAGAAATTCCGCTTAACCGGTAGGCAATATAACATAAAGACGATAATCCCAATTATTAGAATAGGCAAAATGTAAGGGCGGAGATATTAATTTTCAACCAGTGAATCAAGTGAAAAATTGTCTCACACCGAAGAGAAAAAGAGGTGCCAGCGAGAGTAACTGGCGCCAGGGGCAAGGTATCAATTCCCCCCCCCCCCAATTTAGTTTGAAAACTGAAAAACTGGTGACGACCTTTTTATGCTTTTCTGACTTCACCGCCTTGAGGAGTAAATAAAGTGTTAGGGGCTGTCCATTAATTGTCAACAAATTTTGGGCAATTTTTGACTCCATCGACCCCCTGTCAACAACTGTCAACTTTCAGTGACCCCCTATAATTATGTCAAAAACTTTTTTCCCACTAAGACCAGTGACGGGTCACCCTAAACAGTTTAGACGGTTATTATTTTTGCAGTGATGAGACCTTTTCCTCTTTCTTTTTATCATCAATTAGTGTCATAATGTGGTGGTGATGATGACCTTTTTTGCCTGTCAGGTTTTTCCGTTGTAATAAATAGTATTCCATGAAATTTCCTATTTTTTATCATTTGTAAAAAATGAAATTGTTGACGTCAACTTCTCTTGACCCCCCCCCACCCCATTCTCCTGTAAACAACTGGCAAACTTTTTCAACCCCGCTCCCCTAATTCCCTAATTTCTTGACGTAATTAATGGACAGCCCCTTAGCAGTGATGGCCTTTTTTATTTGTCATATAGGCCTACCTACTGACAATGCCTTCCTTCGGATGGCGTTTTTAACTTCTAAACTGTAAAACTCCCACAGTGAATAAAAATCAAGGCAGGATTTTGGCGCCGCTCCCCCCCAAGACGGTTCTAGGCAGGGCCGGCCTTAAGCCTGGGCAAACCGGGCCTTTGCCCAGGGCCCCGCTCCAGGGGCGGTTCTAGGAATTTTAATTTGGGTAGGCCAGTCAAAGGCCATGAAAATTTTGGGTAGGCCAAGCTTGGACCGTTCGTGGTATCAAAGTTCATAAGGTTAATCCCGCCCGAAATTCTGTGGTTATAAAATACAATAGCGCAGCTGCAGCAGCATAATAGGGATGTGCAGTGAATTTTATATATATATATATATATATATATATATATATATATATACTGTGTGTATATATATATATATATATACAGAATATATATATATATATATATATATATATATATATATATGAGGCGCCGAGGACCAGGGTGACCTAACCAAAAAAGTAAAATTTTGAGAAAACGGATTTGAAGTTTGTTTGAAGTTTGGAATGAACCTGTAAAATCACCAAGTTGTAATTTATTAGCTTTGACCTAATATAAGTGGAATATTATCAAGTGCATATAAACATGCAAAAATGAGTGCTTGCAAACTATGTGCATTGCAATGTTCAAGGGTTCAAGGTCAGGAGAAGGTCAACTTTACAAAGAGCATGTTAGGCTGAGACTCCGACAAAAATTTGCCATGCTGCCAGTTGCATCAGTGTACTTTTGTGTTTTCCACTGTGCAAGAGCATCAGAATGCATGCGCGCTTATACGAAATGTTTCGATAGTTTACTGTCAATATTTTCCCAACCACGCAACCCAGTCTCCGTTAAGGCAGATTCATCATTCCTGGTATCCTGCTTGTGGACAAAAATGACGGCACACAAAACAAACTATGGCATTGCTTGCAACTGAATATTCCAAGAAATGATAGGGGCCTACCTGTCATGCAATGAAGAGTTAAATGCTCGTGAAACGCTGACCAGATTTTGATTTTGGAAAAACCTGCAGTTTAGGTTGCACAGGTTGATCTTTATAATCTTTGCTGATATCAGCCACAGTAGTATGACAACTTACGCAGACCACCTGAGTCAACTGGTGCTACTTGTGAAATTGATAGGCCTACATCCGTTGAGTGATGTTGAACGTCTTGAGATTCGACAGTTGTCTTTGAGGTCCAGCTGAATTTTCTACTTCTTCGTGAAGTTCGTTGCCACTAACTCGAGCGCGTTTAACCAGAAATTTATCCATCTCTGATTATAATAATATTATAGAGTGCTATAGTAATTTGTATGATAGGCCTAGACTGTCTCTTATATGAGCTGCAATCTTAAACGGACTGAACTTAGCTCAGCGTCACCGTCTTACACGATAGTTACTGCGGCTTCTCCATCTCTGTTCTGTTAACCAGAACATACATTAGATTACACCAGATGTCCGACGACGTTGAGAATTGATTATCGAAACAGTCATGTCATCCATGTAATCAACCGTCAGATAAGGCCATTCAATAGAGGGAACTTAATTATGGACAGCAAGAGGAACTACTCCCATGGCGAAAACGCCTAAAAGTAGCCCCTAAACTCTGCAGCACTCACCTGGAAGTCTGGTAATTCTGTGGGGATACGGGGGGATGAGGAGGGGGAGGGTAAGTACTGCCTGTGACAGTACATCTAACAAATTAGACACTGAGGAGGGTGGAAAGAAACTGTGTGGGGAGACCGTTGAACGACCATTGATCAGTCGGTGGTTGGTTGATCAATTAGATAAAGCTTCTTGACATCTGGAAATCGAATGGAAAAGAATGTATCTGATGAGTGGCTGGGGATTCAAATGGCCTTACACTGCACTCGACAGCCTCGTAGCGTAGGCCATACGCACTAATTACCCAGCCACACAACGCATTTTGGGGGAAGGCCAGCTATAGGTAGGCCATGTATATTTTCGGGTAGGCCAGCCACAGTGTAGGCCACGTAATTTTTTGGGTAGGCCAGACAAAGTTTTGGGTAGGCCATGGCCTACCCGGCCTAGGCCTAGAACCGCCTCTGCCCCGCACCTCTAGAGGCCCCGCGAAAGGCCCCGCGGCGATTGTCGATGACCATTTTTTCTTGTCAGAATTTTTCGAAATTTGGAATCACTGACCCTGACCCTACCTTGCCCAGGACCCCGCCAAACGTAAGGCCGGCCCTGGTTCTATCGGTAGCTCGCCCCCTGCCTCCGCCTAGTTACGGCTCTATATTCTAGCAGTAATTAATGAACCTGTCAAACTATAGACTACTTTAGAACAATATCCACTTTTGAAAAAGGCATTGTTGTGCTAACTTTATGCGCATGAGGAGTGCAATAAAAATATGGAGTGCAGTTTGTTGCTTGATTAACATTACCTACAAGACTGCAACTTTCAGAAGCCTGCAATTTGTATGCTCGATAGTTTCCAGGATTTTTCCGTAAAAATTTCCGGAAAACTTTCTCGTCATTGTATTTTTTTCGGAAAAGTTACAACCCTAATCACCACCGATTTCATGAAAGACCACCGCTCCTATCCAGTGTTTAATCTAGGTCGTTTCCGGGGGGAAATTGCCCCTTTTTCCCACCCGGAAATTTCAAATTCCCGGAAATTTTGGAATACTACATGGACTAACAGCGGCCCCTAGCAGAACCCCCCCGGCTTTGTCAGTTTCCCCCCCGGCTTTTTCAGTCCCCCCCCTGAGTCCAGATTAAACACCGCTCCTATCCCTGTAGTGTATTGTAACTACAGTGCGTTGTTCCTTTCCAGGTGCCTCGTTACCGAGGTACGACGGAGACGGAAATCAACGGAACGACGATGGCCGAAGGAAAACCGGAAATTGGCGCAAAATCCGGAAAGAAAGAGGATACAGAATCAACGTCGTTTGCCGCACTTCTAATAGTACTGTTAATATTGCTCTGCATAATATTACTCGCCTACTTGAAGCTGAAATAGAATTCGACGCAATTACCTATATGAACCCGTGAAATCTAAGACCTTTCAGTTAGTGAAACAATCACGGTAATAATAATAATGATAATAATAATGATAATAATGCAGGATATAAAGTCTGATCAGTGTCTAGTCGTGCAGGTGTGACGTGACATGGTCGGGTACTGACAATCAGTGGCGGCTCTAGGATTTGGCAAGTGGGGTGGGGGGGGGCGTTGGGGTGGCAAACTTCTAATCATGGGAGGGGCAACCATTTGTTGTTTAATGTATGTAGCTTTAAGTATAGGGTCCCAACAGGGGGCCAGACATTCAATAGGGGGGGGGGGCACGGGCCCCCCGGTGGAGCCGCCACTGCTGACAATGGCCAGCAAGTATTCAATGTTTTATCAATCGATAGACCGATTTGACTAAAGTTAACCAGCATAATAAAAGTTTAAGAACCAGGTTATTATGATCATGATCTGTTGATCAGTGTTTTACCCAGTCCTGTTATGGTGGGGAGATCCCCCCCCAAAAAAACCCCCTCAAAATTCCCCCTCAAAATCCCAGAACTTAAATTTGCACTGAGCCATGCCTCTTCCCCTCCAGCCAGTCAATCCCCCCTCCCCAAAGGCCTGGAGACTGGATAAAACAGTGGTTGATGATTTGTGTGGTAAGGAGTGACGGTTGTTAATTGGAAAACTATATGTATAACACATAAGTACACTGTACAGCCCCATTTAGAATACTGTGTTCAGGCACTGAATCCATTTTTTTTAAACAAGATAAAGAGTAGAGCTTTTAGAAAAGTGCAAAGACAAGCAACAAAGGCGGTCAATGGATGCCATGAATTTAAGCTACGAAAATTGTGGATCGACAACATCAGAAGAGAGGAGAGAGAGGGGGATTTGATAGAAACATACAGTGTACAAAATAATGACTGGCAAAGTAGATGTGATATACAGTAGAACCTCGTTATATCGAACTCGCTTATATCGAAATCACGTTTATATCGATGTTTGAGCGCTGGTCCCGCCAAAACAGTATTAATGATACAGTAATCGGATATATCGAACCTCAGCTATATCGAAGTATTTATCACGGTCCCTTCAACTTCGATATAACGAGGTTCTACTGTACGATCGATTCTTTACATTGGCACACTATAGCAGCACAAGAGGCCACAAATGCAAATTGTTTAAGCAGAGGGTTGGCCCCAAGGAAGAAAAAATTTTTTTAGTGCAAGAGTTGTGAAGAAATGGCAGTCTGGACAGTAAAAGTTGAAACAATAAATGGATTCAAAAGTTGGCTGGGAAAACTCCGCTATTAAATGCAGAATTATTACGGTGGTTTTCATATCCTCAAACACTAAACAAGTTTTGTCGACAGTATTTATGAGATATTATTTTATTATTTCAATACGTAGGAACGGAAACAACTGCGTAAGCCTTTATACTATTGCACAAAATACAACACGATACGAAGTCCACACATTAAATAAACACAGTCGAGCTACGACGCAGTCCTGACGCAGCAGATTGGGGCAGAACTTTTAACAAGAACACCTAGCATAGAGATTAGAAAAAGCAACGTCGTAGTACGTTCTACAGAACGAACCGCGCCGACACAAGACGACCGCGCTCCGCGGCGTTGCAGCCGTAACATGCAGATGACGGGGTTTCAAATGTGTAAAGTTCTTGACAGAGTTCGTGCTATCGACTGATGCTGCAGCTGCTGCTGTGGTAGCCGTACATCTGGCGTCTGCCGACGTCATCGCAGACGCGCGGGTTCGAGAACAGCTTCCGGAAGAACGGATGGCGCAGGGATTCTTTGAGCGACACGCGATACGAGACGTCGTATTCCAGCATCTGGCGTATCAGATCAAACAGTAACCGGTGGTCCTCGGTATCGGACAACATGTACTTCTACAAATATTAAAATATTAAAAATCTAAAATAATCGAATATTAAAAACAAAAAGACACCAAGACTCTGGCTGCCATGACCTATACCCATTTGCTTATGGTGCTACATGCCTGATTTGGTTTTTCTGGGCATTCTTGGCCCGCAGTGGCGGCTCCACCGGGGGGCCCGTGCCCCCCTATTGAGTGCCTGCCCCCCCAGTTGGGACCCTATACTTAATGCTACATACATTAAACAACAAAGGGTTGGCCCCCATGATTAGAAGTTGCCACCCCAACGGCCCCCCCACTTGCCAAATCCTAGAGCCGCCACTGTTGGCCCAGCGATCAAAGTGTTAAATATTAAAAATTTAGCAAATCTGAACATGCACCCCAGACTGCAGCGGTTCAAGTCATGCAGTAACATTTACCGGTAATACGATGGAGAATTCTACATAACTTTATATAATTCTAAATTAGGTAAGTAAAAAAACAGCTTGCTCAAAATACTAGTGCATCGAATAAAAGCTTGAACTTATTAACGATGGTAAAGTAAACGGAAACAACAATCAACTGGTTGTCCCTCCTCCTCCTCTCAGGACTGTGGGTCTCAGAGACAGATCCTTCCGGCGCGGGAATCCTGCTTTGTGGAATTCACTCTCGAAGACAGTGACAACTGAGACACTCCCTGATCGGTTCCGGAAATAGTTGAAGACGCCATTTGTTTACCACCTCGTTTTTGTAAAGTGCTCTTGACTCTGCCTCGATTTCCATGTTTACTGCGCTTAAGAAATTGTCTTGTATAATAATAATAAAAAGTAATTACTCGCAAAATTCGCGCCAAAACTTACCTGAAGAGGTCGACAGTTGTCAAAGACGTAACGACCCGAGGATGAGCTATCATCCCAATCCAGATGACCGCGGTAGAAATATTTGCTCTTTCTACAAATATGCACATAAATCAATGAATCAATTAGCTTCTATGGTGCCGCTCTCATAAAAAGGTGAGATAGCAGGTTAAATGCAAGCCAAATCAACTTAGATCGATGGGGAAGCAGCCTATGGGCTCATCCATATGGTACGCATGCAGAAAAAGACACATTTTCAACCACTCCTTCCCCCATTACACACACACCGTACATAGAAAAATCTCCAAAATCCAACCCCCTCTGTGCATACGTACGATATGTATGGACCCTATGGTGGATGTGTCACCCAAATGGACGTCCTTTAAACCAGATTTAAAAGATGAAAATGTGCATGTGCTTGAAAGAAGTGATCCTGGCAATATATTTCAAAACCATATGAAATACTGCAGAACAGTCATGGCCAATTTAACTCATATTATTGTACAGTAGAACTTCAATATAACGGACTTGGTTATATCATATACTCAGTTATAACGTCCTGCAATGTACAATCCACTGTAATGCGATACCATATTGGATGGCATTCGATATAGCGTATCTCAGATATCTAAAAAGTCAAAGCCCTTCCCGTGCCTCACAGGCTCATATGGCGGCGCTGATCTCCGTGTCTGTAGCCCTCAGCCAGGTGTGCAATACCACGGATACGGGGCTAGTGCATCGCATATCGCACCTGTTTGCCTTATTGCAGAATTTTATCACTGCTCCCAGTGTTTAATCTAGACTCCTGGACTCTGGGGGAAAACTGAAAAAGCCGGGGAGGAATTCTGCTAGGGGGCCACCGTTAGTCCATGTAGTATTCCAAAATTTCCGGGGGGAATTTGAAATTTCCGGGGGGGGGCAATTTTCCCCCGGAAACGGCCTAGATTAAACACTGACTGCTCCTCATTTTACCACCTCTCTCTAGTGAGTAAGGCAGAGTCAACCATAGGGTTCCTGCGGGTCTTGAACCCGCGACCTCCTGCTCTATTGTCCAACGTGGTTACCATTCTGATATTGATAACTTCATGCCCTACATACTAAATTTTACTGGCTAAGCATATGTCATAATGAAATTCTACTGTACATGATAATCAAGATGATGATGAGGAGGAGGGAGTGTAATCAATGCACTATACTAGTATGTACAATATTATCCAATATACTCAAATAAAGGCAAAGGTGACTCAAAGGCTACTTTTAAAGGTATAGGCAACCAAAAGGCTCCAAACTTCCACAGGAGTCAATGTCTATTCTAAGTTTCAAGCAAGAGTAATTTGACAAAATGGTAACAATGGGAACGCTCACTCTCAGCCCCCCCCCTGACTATTTAACTAAAGGAACGGGCATAGTAACAATGGGAATGGGTGTAGTAACAAAAAGAACCCTATTCCCAACTGTTCCCTCATGAAATTATCCCTGATTTCAAGGCCATCGGCCATCACTATGTGTGTGACTAAGCAGTGGCGGCTCTAGGATTTGGCAAGTGGGGGGGCCATTGGGGGGCAACTTCTAATCATGGGGGGCCAACCATGTGTTGTTTAATGTATTTAGCATTAAGTATAGGGTCCCAACTGGGGGGGCCACTGGGGGGGCCAGGCAGTCAATAGGGGGGGCATGGGCCCCCCCTGGCCCCCCGGTGGAGCCGCCACTGTGACTAAGGCACTACTCGGTTGACAGCACTGGTCAGTCTTTTCCACCAAACCCACAGCTACCGCCGCTACTAGTTTTACCACCGCCATCTAGTGAGTGAAGGCCATATCAACACTGGGTCCAAAGGGCGCATCGAACTTGCTTCCACTAGCTCTCCAGTCCAATGTTGTTACCACCCTACTATACTACTAAATACTCTGCAATAAAATGACCGCAGATACTTCCGTCCAGTGTTTATTCTAGCCACCTTAACATTGAGGGGGGAGTTTGAAATGTTTGGGGGGGGCAAGATTTGTCTCTCCACACATTTGGGGGGAAATTTCCATCCCCAAGCCAACATATACAAATTTTTGGGAGGGAATTTTAAAACTTTGGAGGGGGGAATTCCCCCCAAAACAGGCCTAGAATAAACACTGCTTCCGCCGCTTACTTGGTTCTGCGCATCATGAACTGTGGAATCTGACCAAGAATGCGTTCCATCATCGCCAGATGTTCAAGGTTATCGTGCGTCTATCAATCAACACAATAATCAATACAATACATACTGTAGATGCCCCACACCAGACATTAGGTCAGAATTATTTTTACGAAGAAAACAAACCATACTAAAACATTCTTAACCACAGAAGACCATGACCACAGAACATTGCATTTAACAGCTCTCAACACTAAACTAGTTTTATTGAAGGTATTTTTGAGAATCAATGCTATTTTAATACAAAGGAAATGAACAACTACAAGGTGGTGCAAAAAACGGACTATATTAAATGCCAAACCTAATGCGACTAGTCTGGTTTTTTGGTACCACCCTGTACAAAAGCCTTGTTATCAATGCGCACAATGCAACACTAGTGTTCCAACCTCTATCGGCGACATATTGTTAGTGTCCCCAGATAAAATGGTAACTACAAAGGTGAACACCATTCAACAACCAACCCCACTATCTATTTACATTTGAATGATTTTTGCTTATCTGAAGTCCCAATAATATAAGCAGAAACAGTGGTTCTCACACAGGACAGTCCCTACTGAACCACTTTAAACCTTGTTATATTATATTATATTATAACCTTGTTATATTATATTATATTATAAACAAGATCTAGGGTTGTAGTTCTTAACAGCACAATTTTATCCAATACCACTTATTGTGTTACATTATATAGCAAGATAACTACAATAAGATACTAAAATGAACCTTGGTAATGACACAATGAAAACTTGAGTATGTAGCCACCTGCATTTAATTTGCTATTGTTAGATACTAAAAATCAATTTGACATTTTGAGATGAAAAAGTTTCAAGATTACATGCTGATGTAGAGCAGCTAGATTATAAATTACAATAAGGTATGAAAAACTGGTGCCTTGCGATGCTGACCTGAAACAGCGTGTAACCAGTGTACAGCTCAAATATAATACAGCCAACACTCCAGACATCACACGGGTGCGACCATCCGAGTTCTAAGACAAATTCATATAACCAAAATGGTAATTTCAAAAGAATTTTTTCCACAAATGAAAATTAATTTATACATAGCTTCTAAAATTTCATTACACTAATCAATCAATCAATCAACCAATCAATCAATTTCTATGGCATCACTATCATAATGCCTAGGGCATCAGTCAATGACACACCAAATCCAATCCAATTTAAAGCTGGGTCAAGATACAAAGGCCAATCAGATCAATGGCAAACTAGACTACAAAATGTGGCCTGAAAATTGTTGATCACATTCATGGGACAACTTGGGGCCCATCCATATAGTACGCACAAACTGATGGGGGGAGGGAGATGGCTGGGTTTAGGATAT
This sequence comes from Metaphire vulgaris, assembly GCA_018105865.1. NCBI lineage: Eukaryota > Metazoa > Annelida > Clitellata > Crassiclitellata > Megascolecidae > Metaphire > Metaphire vulgaris. The sequence goes on along the minus strand of CM030865.1, from coordinate 10,513,107 downwards.
TCTGCGTACCGATGCATACGGGGAGGGGGAGGGTCTCGACTGAATGTACGTATGCACAGATTTTTATACATCAGCCTACGTAACAATTAAAAAAGCGCTCAGGTAGAAGACTGGTTACTCACCAACATTAGATTTGAACACAATTACTTTAACCCCTTAACCATGTATTTAACTGTAACTCAATGTAAAAGGGACGGATATATCCGGGATCCCCAGTTAAGGGGTTAACACGGCAAACAAAGGGTCATGAGAATGGTTACCAAGGTTATTAAACAATTGGTCAGCAGACTCAGCAGATTGGAGAGTTTATGGGGGGGGGGGTGTCTCTGGTAAAAAATTAATTTTTCAACCAGGACGTGGGGTAGAGAAGCCAATTTGTACGTTTGCATAGGGAAGGGGGTTCAAAAAATGTAAGGGGTGCAATAGGGGAGGATGATATGAAAATATGCCATTTTTGCTTATGTACTATATGGATGAACCTTTGTAGTAGTTGCAGGATTCCTGCTCAAACTGATAAATGTTCACGCCATGGTACAGTCATGATGGATTTTAATAGACAAACCAATACAGGGTGGACCAATAAAACTGATGCCACAATGTTTCATTGAAAATATTTTCCCAATCCCTTGGTATTTTCTTTCATGCATTCTGATTCAGGGGTTGTGAAAATATTTACAATGAAACAGGGTGGTGCCGGTTTTATTGGCCCACTCTATAAATCATGACAAATTGCTAAATCAGTTGTACATATTCGGCCCGGTCACAGACACACTTTGCAAAAACCCTTGGCTTGTAGAGGTCAAAAGATTATTGCAAGTAACTATGAAATTAACATGTCAATACCAAAGGCATTAAGGCAAACCAGAGGCATTTTCAATTGCACAAAAGTGGCTACATGAAAAATGCGTAAAAACAGAAACATCCATTTTACAATCAAAGTGCCCATTTTACAATCAATTCTGACATGTACTGCTTCATACATGATATTTCATACTGAACTCTCGTAACTCTAATAAATCTCTGTAATCTCAAAGTGATGATGGCATTTCTAAAGCAGCAAAAAAATAATAAAAACGACAAAATTGTACCTAGGATGACCTCTGGTGCTCGGTAGTGACGAGTTGAAACGATTGTACTGTGGTGTTCGTGGTCGAATGTCGCCGAACCAAAATCAATGAGACAGATGTCGGGACATCTGACAAGGTTATAATCTTTATTCTACACCATTCACACAAACATAAATGTCAAGGTACAAACCGATTATGAACACTGTAATAGACTCGATAATGGTCCTGACAACTAAGTGTCAAAATATATTTTTATAAATTATTATTATTATTATGACAATTTATACAGTGCAATAAGCATAGCAAAGGCCAAAGTCAAGAGCACTTTACAGAGGGCACTTGTAGGAGATAGTAAGTAAGTGCGTCTTTAGTTTATTTGCAAACAGATCGGAAGAGGTCTCTTTAGTCACTTCATCTGGCAATGCATTCCATAGGACGAGGTTCCCCCGCGTAAAAGATCTCAAATTGTCAATTGTTTCACTGCACTCAGCAAGTCCAGCGAGGTACAGGTATTTCACGAACCATAGTAACTACTAACTAGTCTGAAGTGATGACAATACATAATTATCAACACATTATCTTATTATTACGTGGTATTTGCAGTGCTGAAAGTCTGTGAAAAAAGGTGGGGGAACTGTAACCCTAACCCTAACAAACTATGGGTAGCCATCATTTACATTTCTGTAGCGCTTTTTAAATCTTAGCTTAATGATTTTGCAACAAGTACACGGTGCTTTTACAATATTGGAACAAATATTGAAAATTTTTGGGGAAAATTTTCAGGGTCCAATAAGGTGAGGGAATTTACTTCCCCTGAGTTCCCCCTGACTTTCACCACTGGGTATTTGGAACACATCAAGTCATTTGCAAAGTAAAGAATTGTAAGAGTGGAGTAAGTTGGGGTGAAAAACTTGCCCAAGGTCTCTACGCAGTCACCAGGATCAAATTTGAACCAGCTACCCTACGGTTACATGCCCAGAATCCTACCTCTACTCTGCGTGCCCCTGACTAGAATTGTGAGAGGCGCTATATAAGCCCCATATTACATTACTCTACCACAGCCCCTAAAAACAACCCACACTTTCGACTAATGAAGTATGATCCCTATGACTACATACCCAATTAAAATTATTCCAAAACCTTTTCAACTATGAGCAAAACAAGGCAATCTCTATAACCCATAGTCCACAGTATAGTGTTAAAAATTTTAACTGGCTTGTTTAGCACAAGCTAGATCAGGGGTTGGCAACCTCTTTGGACAGCGAGGGCCAAATTGCCGTGGCAGTGCCTGTCCAAGGGCCATATAATTAAATAATTTTTCGATGGGCCCTAAATGTTTTTAGAGTTTTTTTCTAGGAAGTTTGAGCTGAAAGTCAAAAAGTTCTCAAAAAAATAAAAAATTAGTGACCTTTTATGCTTGTTAGGCTTAAAAAGGGATGACTTTTTACAAAAAAAACCTGTGGGGCAGGAGAGCCGGATTAAACTCACTGGTGGGCCAGATGTTACCCGCGACCTGAAGGTTGCCGACCCCTGAGTTAGATCAACAGCATGGGTAGGGATAAATGAATCACAATTACAGTGTATATTGGTTAGCAACATAGCCTAATTAGCACATCTCAAACAAAACAGTACAAATTTCAAACGACAATTTTTTTAAAAACCCAGCCACATTTCAATGCACCTTTTGGAAAAACTGAGTAAAGAGGCCTTGAGGTCGAGTTTCACACATACAGCAAGTAAATAAACATCACGACAGATTTTCATTCCGGCCGAGACGCCCAAAATTCGTAAAACTGACCTTGATGACGTCGAATACAATGTCTGCCTCGGAGTTGGCAAAGAGAATATTTTCCGGTTTCAGATCTGTGTGGGTAAGATGATTATCGTGAAGAACTGTAATAAGCCAACAATTTTATATTTAAAAACATGCAATAAAAACTCCAAGTGGTCCTTCCAATTACGTCAATGGAATCTACCATAGCATGTGGCCAATAGAAATAAATCTTTCAGTGGTATGGAACCATTTAAAATCTACACAAAAATATAATCAATGTTTGATAATGACAAATTTTTCTTTTCTTGATAAAATGTTAACAATCAGATTAGATAATGCACTGCATTTGAAGAGCAGAGAACAAAACTATTGAATCTGTATTAAAAATCAACAACAAATGGAGGTCTGACCAGAATCTTTCTAGGATTTCTCCAGGAACAATTAAGACTAAAATGTTTAAAACTACTTTGGGAATTTGGAACCCAAGAACCAAATATTGTGTATCACTCCTATTCTGTCTGGGCTGATGTCTATTTACAAAGCCTACATGCCAGTAAAAAATAGGCAATAAAGAAACTCAGTAGAAAAGATAGCTTGCTATTTTTCTTGCGACAACATTCTATATATAGATCAATTTGTCGAGAATACAGTCAAAATAGAATAGATTCCACTGCATACATTTGACAGCTTTGCAGAGTTGATAAGCAATATGTCGAACATGGTCAATTGAATATGGTTGGTAACAATTCTCCTTCTGAAACATTGAAACACAAAGGTAACATCAATCCATTATAATCTGCACAATAATAATACACTCGACAAGGGTCCTGACAACTAAGTGTCTAAATATATTTGCACAAAGTGTCTCTATATTTGCTTTGCTGCACCCAACAAGTCTAACAAGGTACATAAAGCTATTTCACGAACCAGAAAAATTATCCCAAAGTGTACTGACATTAACACATTTTAATTACTAAATGCATTTGATTCTGTTGCTTCATTTACGAGACAAAACGGAATAAGGATTTTTCCATGGGAACTCATAGGCAATATGGATAGCAGTACTATTAAAATTCACATTCAATCAATTGTGTGCTCCAGAAATAGATTACTGGACTATTCAGTCAGCAAGAAAGTATAAAAGTACACAAAGGAAATGTTCCCTAGTCCTTATATAGCCATACAAACATACAATATCAATTGCATACAAACACCAATCCCCATGCATTGAATTTCAATTATGAAGATGCTAAGCCATTGATAACTCAAGGAAAACTGCTGTGGTAGATGAATTAACCCAGTCACCACTGCAGAAGGAGCTCCATACCAAAGATCTACCATGTACAACGGGAATACTTCATCATATTTTGCTGGATAAGTAGCTTTTGTGCACAGGACACAGTGCTTTTTTTCCTATGAAAAAGGTTTGGGAACTCATTTCTCATCTGTTTTGTTTAAGAAACAAACCATAAATATTAGTAGAGTAACAGTACTTGGTATATTTATACACAATGCAGCTCGTTGATTTTAAACAGCAATTTACGCTGTTCCCGTGCATCCCCATTGAAAAAAGAACCAATTATAAGTAAAACGCACATTATTGCATATCAATTAAAACTAATCGGGCAAAAAAGAAGTAGGAACACTGTTCCAATGCATTCCCATTGAAAAAAACACTGAAATGATGGATTTATAAATTTTGCTACTTGCATATCAGCTTACCAGAAACTCAAATACACTGAGACCAAGCATGTTGAATGATATGCACATGTGGCCGTGGTAGTCGAACCAGTCCAACATTCGTACACAGAGACTGAAATTCAGAAAACACCCTCACCCTAACGACTCTAACAATTCACAAAGATACTACTGTCCACAAATCACAAAAGCGTAGGTTCGAAAAATGCAACCAAAAATTTTAACTTACATTCAGCTTACATTCTAGAATTGAATGGTTGGGTGGAATAAGGAGTTAAAAGCAGTTACCACCTTAATGGTTAGAGTTGTCAATTGAATGGCCCAGAGGAATAAGGAAGTAAATCCAGTCACCCCCTTAGTGGTAAAAATATCAGTTGAAGGGTCCGGTGAAATATGGAAGTAAATGCAGTTACCCCTCTTATTGTTATTGATACTCAAACCATTGGGAGGGGGGATCAGATACAGTTACCTCCTTATTCCACCCAGCCATTCAATTAGCAAGCACTGTGAAATTAAACTCGTGGTAGAATCTACTATAGTAAATTAAAATGGTGGCATGAAAATATTGGGGAAAGTTACTTACCTGTCTCCCTTTGTATCCCTTTCATTTATTTTGTTGAGAACGTTGATTTCTAGCTTGGCAGCTTCACGGTACTTTTCAACGTTTCTTATGATTTTCAGTGCAACATCTTCGTTGTTCCTGGTTTGCATCAAAAAAATTTGCGCATTCAGCCACCGTTGTAAAATCACAAAGATGCAAGACAAGCATGTCTCACTAGTTACAATCTCCTGTACAAATAACAGAGATGCCTTCCACATGGCAGAGTTTGCTTTTACAGTACATATACCTTTCCATCTACCAGCTAATTAGCATTGGCATATCCACGGGAACCTGCCCCCTTCCTATTTGTGCTGGGACCAGTCGTGGGATCTGCGTAATACCATTGAGAAATTTGGGGGAGGGGGGGGTGGTAGGTAGCATGATCGAAGAAAATGTGTGGCAACACTCGACGCGGCACCTCATCTGGAATCCTGGTTGTGCCAATACTATTTAGCACAGCAGTCCATAACCAAAGTCTCCTGCTCTCAGACAAGGCATATGGGTATTGCTAATCCAATGTTATCATAAATAAAATACCAGAAAGTGGAGGTCAAAATGAGGGACAGACAGAAAAAGAGATACAATTTCAAAACTACCAACCTCAGTAAGTCTTTGCATTGAACCACTTTACCAAACGTGCCTTCACCAAGCAATCGAATAATCTGATCTGAAACACAATCCAAATTGCCATTAAAATCTTAAATTAATAAGCTCTGCCTGAAAATTATTTTTAAATCTTGAGGGTAAAATCACCGCACGATTTACAGAAACTCCCAAATAAAAAAATTAACGATTGTCACAAACGCATAATAATCCTCGTTCTCGGTGAATTTTTGAGGTTTTACAATATTTTTTTATTTACATAGATTTTAACAGAAATTCTGAAACGGAACAACAAAAACACACAAAAGTCACATAAAAGCAATGTCAGGCAACGTGCATATAAATCAAAAGCCGACTTGTCAGTGTCAAGTTGTTCAGAAAACCGTTTTCGAAATCTGTCGGGAGCCAGAAGTCTCGCAGAGTTGAGAAAAATGCCAAACAACGAACAATACAACACATACAGAACAACGTCGTTCCTGTCATGCGCGCATTTTGCGTCAATCGAGGCAGATTTATACAGATAAGAGCAGTAGAGGTTGCGTCAATAAAACTACTAAAGCTTGTGTACATCTTGCGTGTAGGATGTCTCCTCCTTTGCACAGCAGATGGCCTTCTTTGTCGTTGTCGACACTTGGCGGACGCAAGGCCTGTCTATCTTTCTATTTCGCAAATGGAATCATCACCAGGTGGCCGCACGTTGTTTGTTCAGCAGATGACATCACATTGTCATGTGACAGACAACAACACGCAACACACACACACACCACATCCAATCACGATGCGTCTAAAGACAGCGCAGTTCTAAGCCTACTTAAATCACTCGGCTATTATGCAGCCTGCTTTGGCATACAAAAAGGTGTGCTGTTGACAACTGCGCGGCGCGGCAATAATGGCCCAGTAAAGATTTCAAGTTGTCAACTGGCTTTGTATGCAAAATTAAATGCCTTCACAAATTGTCCCCAAAGCATTAGCACTTAAACAATAAAACTATACTGAACCACCTTCGACGATTAACAAAGCACCGTCAAAAATTCTATTAAATTTGTAATGCACTGCAAATGTAGCGCACGTGAACGTGACAATACGAGAGTTTGATTGTCTACAGGACACCAAATCATTACTGGGACATTATCACCGACCGACCACAGTTGCAATTTCGCTGCAGACACTGGTGGGCGGTTCTAGGACAATTCGGAGATGGACAATTCGGAGCGGACAATTCGGAGACGGACAATTCGGAGCACAGTTTAACCCTAACTCTAACCTTAACTCTAACCCTAACCCTCACCCTAACCATTATAAAAAGTCATATTTTAAAACAGTTTTACAACTTTTGGGGCGATTTTTGTTCTTCTCCGAATTGTCCACTCCGAATTGTCCGTCTCCGAATTGTCCGGTCACCTGGTGAGCAACCATTTACCAGAACTTATTAAACAATATGTATTTAGAAACATACCTCAAAAGCCTAAAATAAATGGCAAAAGAACGGCCGCGATTTATAACCAAATAGAATGCTACTAACCCAAGGCGAGCAACTTCTGCCTTCGCTCCTGGTCCTACTGTCGTCGCCGCCGCTGCTGCTGTCGCTCCTACTGTCAGAATACCGGCAGTAGCTGTCACGATTACGACTTCGCGACGATCGGCGATAGCTCCTGTCGTGGCGGGAAGAGTCGCGGCTGTATCGGGAGCTGGTGCGGCGTCGGTGACGTCTGGCGCTGTAGTCGTCGCGTCTTTCGGGGCTGTAGCATCGCCTCGAGTTGTAATCTCGCTTCGTGGCGTACCTTGGCCTTGAATTGATCGGGTAGGCTGAGCTGTTATGATGATGCTGATGATGATGATGATGATCATAGTCTCTCCTATGATTTCACAGGTTTCAACTGCCATTAGTCTTACGCAGTATAAAACAGAATTCACTCGGCACAAAAAGGTATTTATCAGCCCTAAAATATCGGCGGCAACAAATTTGTTACTTGTACAGAACGGCAGACGGTAATGTGTCAAAAAACTGATGTAGCATCAACAGAGATTTAAAACAAAATTTCAAAAAGTCTTTCAAATTAAAATGAGTCCCTTCCCTTAAAAACATCACATTTTAAAACTAAATTAAAATGAGTCCCTTCCCTTAAAAACATCACATTTTAAAACTATCGGCATCAAAAAAACCGAATCAAAGCATTAACAGACAAATTAATTCAACCTTCTTTATTGATTTCATATAGCTATCTATGTCATTGCGATCAATTACATATATCAATACAGGTCAGGTCAGGTCTTCATCCTCCAGCTCTGTCCAGCTATTGACTTATCCATGGCATCTCTCCAAAGTTCTCTGTCCTTTGCTATTTCTTCCAAAGTCATTCGGTGTCTTCTGTCAGTTTTTCCGTTGAGATTCAGCCCTGCCATGTGCAGATCCTCTTCCAAACCGTCCACCCATCGTCTTTTCGGTCTTCCTTTAGATCATCTCCCCTCTGGTTTGTAGTTGAAAATTCGTTTTGGGTTTCTTATTTCTTCCATTCAGAGTATGTGTACTGTCCATTTTCATTCTTTCTGACATTTCTGATGACTTCCATGATGTTCGGTTTCAGTGTTCTCTCTCTAACTTCTTCATTTGTTATAAGTTCTCTGTATCCAATCCTTACTATTCTTCTGAGCCATTTATTTTCTGCTGCTATTATTTTTTTCTGCAATTCTTTTTTATGGTCCAAGAATCACATCCATATATTAGTATTGGTATTGCACAAGTGTTGAGAATTCTTATTTTTGTTTTCATCCCAATATCATGTATTTTGAAAACGTTGGTATGTAGCCTGTTGAATGTAGATATGCCCGGCTGACCATTAAACTTTGGATATAGCTATTTCAACTGTAGTCTGTACTCTGTAGAAACTGGACACGTTCAAACAATAAATTCTGAATCCTCATTTCCTATAATTCCTGCATTACCTCCTGAAGTCTTAAGGTCTAAACTTAAATCTCCTTCTTTTTTCTGAAATCATTTCCTCCATAGCTGTAACAACCTAGCCTTACTGCCCTTTGGATATTGACTATTGCCTGGCTGAACATATACCTTGCCCATAGCTATTTTAAGAGAGGCTGAGTGCCTAAGAATAAGCAGCTACTTTTGTGCTGCTTTCCAAAGCGCTATATAAATCCACGAGATTTTACTTTACTTACTTAGAATATATAATATAGAAATTCAAGATATTTTACTTACTTACTTACAATGGTTTGAGGAAGCAGTGAACCAGTGACACAGTCTAGAACTATTGAAATTTTGAATTGTCGGATTAGGGTTAGGGTTATTTTTTGCCACCTACACTGGTGTCCGGTATTTAGGAGACAGGGACCTGGCAACCCTATGTATAAATCTTTAATTAGCCTGATTATTTTGGCATGTTCACTGGTCAAACTCATTTCATGACACTATAGAAGTGAAAATTAAATAAAAAGAATTTTTAAACTTCACTACAAGCACAGGCTAACCTGTTGTATGTAGCTGATTCGAAATAGTTTGGCTCGTCATAGTCATAATAGTTTCTGTATGCATGTGGTGACATACGGCGCCTCTTGTAAAGTCTGTGACAATTGCTGTAGGAGTCATCACTCCATGACCTCTGTCTTCTGCGAGACATTTGTGAATATGATGGCAACTACACAAGAAACAGAATCACAACAATTCAACATTATTTTTGAAATTCAACAATATGCTGAATACAAAATATATAAATAAATCAAGTAAGTTTATACTCTAAAAATCTAATATGACTGCCTATGTTAATGTTCTCCTTAGCACAATGTCTTATCTGTGTAGTAATGCAGAGCATCTCGAGGATGAATTGTCCAGACTAGGACGAACAAATTATGGCGAACGTCTAGGCACCGAATCATTAAGTCTGAGGAGAATCGTACAAAATGCGAAAAGTCTAGCAATCATTGTCGGCCAGCTTAGTCCGGCATTTCAATCAAGCTCCCTTAAAACGTGTTAAAACTCAAAATCATCAAAATTTAAATAATACTGAGAATATTCGGGACAATTCAAGCTACATTTCCCTCATATTAAAAAGTCATTGTCTGGTTGAAGTTAACTGAGGCGACAAAGCACCTCAATTGAATTTTTCTCCGCTTCAAAATTCAATTCCTTTCTTCGCAGGCGCCCAATGAACTACTCTGTCATGAAGAATTTTTTCTGATTTTTAAATAAAAGGGAAAATAAACGAAAACGAGAAAGAGTTAATGAAATCCATAAATAAAATGGCGATCAAAATGGCGACTGCACATAGAGATCATGCTATCATTGCTATGCGTTTAAATCACCGAGATAGATTTTATCTCGGTGGTTTAAACTTTAAACTTTAAATTTATTACCATAGATTTAGATCTTGGACTATTTAATAATAATAATAATAATAATAATAATCATCATCAGTGTTTCTGTCTCTCGACAGGTCCAGGTATCCAGTTATTCCACTCTGATCGATTGCTTGCTTCTTCTTTGAGTTCCTGATATCCTTTATTCATCATCCACTCCAACATCATCTTTCTCGGTCTACCTCTCACTCTCTTTCCCTCTATTTTTCCTTCGATTATTGTTCTTAGTAAAGAGTCATGCCGGAGGACATGTCCCATCCAATTTCTCTGCCTTTTCCGGATTGTATCTATCAGGCTTCTTTCTTCTTCTATCTCCTTCATGACTTCCTCGTTTGTCTTATGCTCTGTGTATTTTACTTTTAGCATTTTCCTCCAAATCCACATTTCAAAAGCCTCTAATCGTTTTATATCTTCCTTTCTCATTGTCCACGTCTCCGCCCCATACAACGCCACACTCCATATCAATGTTTTTACTAATCTCTTTTTTAGGTTTAGTTTTAGTTTACTTTGCATCAGCTCCTTTCTCTTGTAAAAAGCTTCTTTTGCTATTGCTATACGTCTTCTTATCTCTTTATTGCATCTGGCATCGGTTGTTATCAGACTTCCTAGATAATAATAATAATAATAATAATAGTAATAATAATAATAATAATATGGTATCGTCCATCCTCATTGCTGAGGGTCGGAGGCTATGCAGGCTGATGACAAGGTTCTCCACGTGACTCTGTCTTTTGCAGTTCTGATGCAATTGATAATTGGTTGTTTTGTCCATTCCACAATATCATATCCGTCCATCGTCTACGAGGCCGTCCTCTCTTCCTCTTGCCATTAATTCTGCCATGCAGTATCGTTGTACATAAATTGTCTGCTCGCACTATGTGACCAAAGTATTTCAGTTTCCTAAATTTGATAACTGAGTATAGACGCCTATTTTCCCCAAGTTCTTCTATGATTGAGGCATTTGTTCTATGTTCTTTCCAGCTGATGGACATCATTCTTCTGAAAGCTGTCATCTCGAAAGCATTGATTCTTTTCTGATCTGCCTTTTTCACTGTCCAAGCTTCAGCTCCATATGTTGCAATGGGCCAGACCAATGCTTCCATCAGGCGTTTCTTTATGTGCAGACTGAGCGACCGATCCTTCCAAACAGTAGTGAGTGTCTTTATGGCTGAACGCCCCATGCCAAGCCTTGATCTTATTTCAGAGCTGCAGTCATTATCCTCTGTAATTAATGAACCAAGATAACGGAAGGTTTCCACTTGTTCGATAGGTTGCCCGGAACCGTCTGACACATGATATTGATTTTGATCCTTTTGTCTGTAGCTACCATTACCTTTGTTTTTAATGCTAATTTCAAGACCAAGTTCTCTCGATACAAAATCCACTTTATCTACCAGTTCCTGCAATGAATTTGATAATTTATTTTCAATGAAGTTGCTATCAAAACTATGTCATCAGCATATCTCAGGTTGTTAATCACTCGTCCACTGATGTTAATTCCTGTATCTGGAAGTTCATCTGCTGAACATCTCATTATGTGTTCTGAATAGCAATTAAATGACATAGGGGAGATAAGGCAGCCCTGTCGTAGGCCTTTTCCAATCATAATTAACCAACCTGTTGTTTCTTTGTCCACTCTTACAGTAGCTTGTAATGTAATAATAATGTAATATAATAATAATAATGTAATAATAATAATGTAATAATTATATTGTAATAATAATAATAATAATAATAATAATAATAATAATAATAATAATAATGTTACTTAATTTAAGTGGTTTAGGAGGCTAAATAAGCCTGTGTGAAAACTACTGATTTAGAAACGTTCAAACGGCTGCTCCACACTAGAGCAGAGTTGGAAAAAAAACTAGGACTTCTAAAAATAAAATTGAGGATTTTAATTGTTGGCTTTTTATATTTTGAAGTTTGGCATGTTAACAAATATAAACTCTTTTCTATGTTCTTGTCACATGTCAAAGCCTATAAAGCTTTCTCTACTAATTTATATTGCACTTGTTAACATTGATTGGTTAGGTTCAATATAAATCTCTAATTAGTAATTACATTACATATTTTTGCAATATTTGTGTTCTGCTGTCTGCAGAGTAAGAAACTTTAGGGCATTAGTTAGAGAAAAAATCTAAATTTTGACTTTTTCATATTTGTTAGGCTTTAACCCCCTCCCCCCCAAACATAGGTATTTTGAAACCACATTTTCTGGCCATGAACTAGAGTTCTAGACTCTAGGCGGGAGCAAAAACAGCGAGATAAAGTTGCAGGATAAAAATCATTAGTACTAAAGTAGGCCTACTATAAGTAAAATCTCGTGAATTTGCATAGCCAGTGGCGGCTCCACAGGGGGGCCCGTGCCCCTATTGAGTTCGTGGCCCCCTGTTGGGACCCTATACTTAATACTACATACCTAACAACAAATGGTTGACCCCCCATGCTTAGAAGTTGCCACCCCAACGGCCCCTCACTTGCCAAATCCTAGAGCCGCCACTGTGCATACACTGCATAGCACTGGGATTAGTACGGCAAAAACTGCTTAGCTTAGGAGCTAAATCAAAATTAGATACAGCTCTAGATAGGGGGTGCAGATATTTTGTAAAAGTCATTATATGTCATTAGTAAGATTTTTTTTGGTTGCTCCCATCCCAATAGACACGTAAACAACCCTTCGACTTGTAAGATAATCGTTCTTTAGATCGGCCTATGTCAAATTTTGAATTTGCTGTTTATTTACTTTCATAGTAATATGTTATTGCTGATAATGACACGATTGTTGGAATTTTCTGTTTCAGTATGCAAAGTCATAAATAATAAAAAAAGAAGAATAATAATAGAGATGACCAGGGACGGTTTCACCATGGGATGACTGGGGATGCACCCCCTCCCCAATAGCTTTTTTCGAGCATGATTTAAAAGGTAAAACGGAAAATTCCTGCTAATAACTTTTTTGCTTGACAGACTTTTCAAGCAAAATTTAGTCGGTAAAATGGAAAAATTCTGCTAATGACCTTCTTTTGCTTGTCAACCTTTTTCGTGATTTATTGCACGGTACGTACCACGACCTTACTCTCTACAAGTCGCACCCCATATTAGTATATTTTACTTGTTATTATTACTATTATTCGCAGTAGTAGTAGCAAAAGTGGTAGTAGTAGCAATATCAGTAGTAGTAGTAATAGTAGCAGAGTTGGAGTTGCCGGGGGTTTGGGGGGTTGAACCCCCCCGCTAACTTTGCAACCCTCCCACAAATCGCATATCTGGTAGCTACATGCAGTTTCTGTCATGCATTGAATTTCAGTCCTCAACCACCCCCTCCCCCACAGCTCAATTTCACAACTCCAACACTCAGTAGCAGTAGCAGTAGTAGTAGCATAGTAGTAGTAGTAGTAGAAGTAGCAGTAGTAGTAGGAGTATTATTATTATTATTATTAGTAGTAGTAGTAGTAGTAGTAGTAGTAGTAGTATTAGTAGTAGTAGAAGTAGTAGTAGTAGTAGTAGTAATGAGAGACAAGGAATGAGTCAGCCACGAATTCGGGGTGGGGTTAGTCTTAGGATTTGTGCTGAGCCTTAGCCATAGTAGTTGAAAATTTGTCTTACCATGCTGCCACTAATGCTCCTGTCCATAACTTAGGCATGGGAAATTTGTGTGGATTAGTCGCTCACAGAACAGCAGAGAACAGGAACTTAGAGGCAAGCAGCCGAGCAATTGTCATGCAAGGCACCACAGAGCTTCGAGATACATTTGACGACAATTTCCGAGACTATGCGCAATCAGGTCAAAGAGTGAAAGACATCAAACTTGAGTGGTCAAAAATCAAGACTGGAAGACTGGATGAAAAATTGGGAAGAAGTTAGCTCAAAATTTGAAAGTTGATGGAAGACTGCTTAAACAACTCGAGCAGTCCAAGAGTTACAGTGGACCATTTACCTCGTGTGATGAAATTGATGAGTACCTGTAGCGAGAAGCCTTATCTGATCAAGTAAAGAAGACAAGGATGAAGATGGAAGTGCAATACAGTCATGATAGCTGCCTGTCAGTGCCCAGTAATAATCCATTGTTCCAAATTTGACATAAGAAAGGCAAGGAACTGACAGCAGAAGAATTTGGAAACAACATGAACTTCTGATTGCTAAGAAGTGTTTTGGGTCCAGAAGATCTGTATCAATATCTGCTTTTGTGTCTGCCATTGACTGAATAACTATTGCACTGTAACATTTCAATTATATTCTCCAAATAAAACTGATAAATACTTCTTTAAATAAGAAAATGTGTTTAGTCTGTAGTAAACGTCGGACAAATATTTCGAGTAATGCAATAAGAGGGTGGGCTTCTCAAAATGCCCTCCGGGCCGATCTAAGAAATGATCATGAGTTCGATCCAACCGTGTTTTCTTCCTCTATACATGTAGGAGCAATGGAAAAAAATATTACACCCAAATTTTTAATTTATCTGCACCCCCTACTCTAGACTTAATGCAGGTCTCAGTCAGGCAGCAATTTTATCCAATCGTTTGGGAGTTGGGACATTTGCGACCATTCACGAGGTGACGCGGGTATTGTATATTGTCTGGGCAGCTGCACTGTACTTAGGGGATATATATGTATGCATGGGGGGAGGGGGAATTGACTTGGCTGGAGGGGGTGAGACACAGCTCAATGCAAAAATTGTGTCAATACATTGTGGGATTCTGTGGGTTTTTTTGTGGTGGTGAGGGGAATCATCTCTCCCTAACAGGCCTGGATAAAACAACGCAGGCAGTTAACCCCTTAACCGGGCGCGACGGCTCAGAGCCGTTCAGTTTACATTGAGTTACAGATTTATTCCCCAGTTAAGGGGTTAAAATCAATTTCTAGTAAGATAGCAATTAACTCACATTCAGTTAGTGCTAAAACTCATTTTAAAAAGCAGTTTAATTCGAAGTTTAAGAGTCATAAATAAACGTTTAACAGCCATCGGTTTAACTATTATACAATTGAACTACTGCATGCTACTACCAGGCCCACTGAGAGTGGGGGCAAAAGCCTAGGGGCCCGGTGATTTTTAGGGGCCCCGGCCTGCAATAAGCTTACCTTTTTATACAATGTATATGATTTATAACTTTTGCCACATAAAATTTCACTAAAAAATTTAAATTTAAATAAAAAAGACAGATAAAAACTTTTCAAAGCGATTGAGACGGTGACCATTTTCTGCTCATCAAGACTTTTCTTTGGAAAACATCGATTAATATAATATATAATAATATAACAAGGTTTAAAGTGGTTCAGTAGGGACTGCCCTGTGTGAGAACCACTGTAATTGTTATATAACTATTATACAGTTCAACTACTGCATGCTACTACCAGGCCCACTAAGAGTGGGGGCAATTTGATTACAATTCGATTTCTTCAACTTTTCTCATTCAAATATAATCTACAGATCGTTTAGGGGCCCATGACTGCCCTGCCCAGGGCCTAGATTTTCTGTCAACAGACCTGGCTACTACAAAGATAAAAATTATAGCTGAATGCCCAAATAGGGCTCAATAGGTACTGACTAGTTCACATAAGAGATTAAGTACTTTACTAAGCACAAATTTAACAATACTTACAACAAAAGTACTTTTTCAAGGCAGTGCTTCCCAAACTTTTTCCAGCAGCGACACACTATTCAAGAAGCATACAGTTAACGGCACACTGCAGTCGAAATGCACACATTTTATTCTTATAATATTGACTACCGTTCTTCATAAGTACATTTTTTGCAATGTGTATCACTATTTCGTGCTTAACTTCATCAAAGAGTTATTTATAATTCAACTTATAATTAGCTATTAATACAGCACCGCTATTACTTCACTATTTTCCAACATTTTGCCACTGCACCTTTATACCGTTACTGTGGTACGGTTGTGTAGTGCGGCACACAGGTTGGGAAGCACTGCTTTAAGGAAATCACTGATCACAAACATGAGCTAAACTAGAAGAAAATTCTTCCATTTGTAGAGCAATTGTTTTGGCATTAGACTATGCACACTTGACAATCATGGGCTATGTAAAACATTCATTACTGGATCTAAAACCACATAATCACATAACAAAAGCATATTCTTAAATAAATCACTAAAATTCAGCCGAGGTTTTTCACAAAGCTCAGCCATAAGTGTTTTGAAATCGGAAGAAACTTGCAAAAAATAACGCAGAATATGACCGAATAAATAGTAAAATAAGAATATAATAAGATGCTATAAAAATAAAGTAACAAGTGGTTTCAGACTTGCACAAAATTGCATTTAGGTGGCATATTCAAACACATAACATATTAGAAAGCATAATTAATTGGATCAAATTAATGATAATAAATCAGATGATCTAATTTTTAATAACTCATAATTAATTAAATTCAAAGAAACATTGCATGAGTACATAAAACATAATCAAACAAACATTTTAATGTGAATCTTCTTAATTTCGCAATGAAAATAACAAAGTCAAAATTTTAAAAAAATAAAAGCAAGCAGTCTGACAAAAATTGTCCATAAAAGGCTAGAATAAAACAGATCTTTGACAGCCAAAGGTTGATCTTCATAATAACAATAATACTTTGTTAGATCTTTGAAAATAAATATAAATAAAGACAACCATAAACACTACACCAAGATAAAACCTGATATTTACACTAAACTACACCAGAAAAATTGTAAATTTACTTTACATATTGTAACACTGTATTGCAGTGCTACATAAACTCTTTCTTGATTTGCAATCCGTTTACAATCATCGTTTAGTAAAAACAGATTTTCATTTGCACACTTATGTAGCGCAGCAAAGTGCCTATCACCGTCACAAACAAAATTACCATTTCAACTACTAATGTTTGAAAATTGTGAAAAACCATTTCTCCGATCACATCTAATCCAATCGTGAACAATCAATTTTTGCAACCGTAAGCTGTACTAGTGGCGCCGACAAGTACTAAAGCTAAAGTATGGAAAGTACTACAGAAACTATGAAAAACAGTACAGGAATTCTGCAAATGTACATTCCAGTGAAAGTACACATGGCACAAAGACATAGAGACGACGACATTTCACATCGAGTAAAATCCTCTTAGATATTCTGCTGACAATTCCTAGCATAATGATTATGACTAGATACATTTATCAAAACCAGTAGCATCATCAGCGATGCACAATAATACATCATACTAAATATTCAATATCAGTGTTTTATCCAGACTCCAGGCCTTGGGGGGGGGGAAATTGAGGCTTTCTGGGGGGAAAATGGACTTGGTTGGAGGGGAAAAGATACAGTTCAATGCAAAATTTGTGTAAGTGCTGGGATTTTTTTTGGGGGGGAGAGAGAATTTTGAGGTTGGGGGGGATCTCCCCTCCTTACAGGCCTGTATAAAACACTGTTCAATTATGCAGGTGACTTAGGCAAACAGCAAACAACATAAACTGGAAACACGAGAAAATACTCAGATCTATGCAGAAAATGACAATGGCAAACTGGAAGAGAGACGTGCCAGATCAGTCGAAACTTCCAAAGCTCCCCCAGCTCCCACCACTACAGGATCCCCAGCTGCCCGACCCCCAGCTGCCCGACCCCCAACTTCCATGGCCCCACCCGAACCCATGACCCCAACCCCCAAACAGCCGGCTGGCTGCATACCCAGCGACAGCACCTCCGACAATGCCTACAGACAAAACACAATGCAGATTTTAAGTCAAATGGGAAGTTCTTTAACCCCTTAACTGGGGATCCCGGATATATCCGTCCATTTTACATTGAGTTACAGTTATATACACAGTTAAGGGGTTAACCGTCCATTTTACATTGAGTTACAGTTAAATACACAGTTAAGGGGTTAACCGTGTATTTAACTGTAACTCAATGTAAAATGGACAGATATATCCGGGATCCCCAGTTAAGTGGTTAAAACCAAATGCATGAAAGATAAATATCTATAATATGAGAGTGCTGTTTTCAGATGTTTGGGCAGTGGCTATTCTAGCCACCTAGACATTGAGGGGGAGAGTTTAAAATTTTGGGGGATAAAAGACATTGGGGAGGTCATACTACATACCAAAATGTCAAAATTGGGGGAGGGAGATTCAAACTTTGGGAGTGGGAAATCCCCCCCCAGAGAAGGCATAGAATAAATACTGTGTTTGGGGTCCTAGGCATTTAAAAAAATAGCACTGACCCTTTTTGCTTACTCTGTTTTTGGAGGAGAGAATTAATAAAAGTCAAATAAAATAAAGCAATGATTAACTTTTTTTACAAATTATTACATATATCGTGGGGCCCTAGGCACGGGCCTACCACGCCAATGCCTTAAAACGGCCCTGAAATTAGACTAAAAAATAAATCAAACAAGACATTTATCTTTTAGTATTTGATCTCCAAAATAATTAATAATGCAATGCCTCAGAGTAGAAATACAAGAGGTGCTATATAAGTTCCATATTACCCTACATTACACTGCTTAAAGGAAAGAAACCTCCATTCACAAAATGGGCTCATACAAAAAAATGGAAACTAGTCTTTTCTTTGATTATGTACCTCAGGGCAGGACATGAACATATGACCTCTTCACCTGCAGTTCACATGTTACTATAATACAATGCAACTGCCTTGCATAGCTAGCATATTAAATCACTTAACCGAAATAACAGAGATAGATAGATAGATTGATAGAGAGAGAGAGAGAGAGAGAGAGAGAGAGAGAGAGAGAGAGAGAGAGAGAGAGAGACAGACAGACAGACAGAGAAAGAGAGAGAGAATTATAGTTAGTTATAAATGGGTGCAGTTATAAGAGTGGAAAATGCAGTACTATACAGTGCTTGATTGATTAAAAATACACTGGAAAGTAAGTAAGTAAGTGATTGAAAATCAAACTTCATTGGTCACAATTCATAACCCTCTGGTCACCAGACATGCACTATAACCAATACACCACTCACGACCTTGTCTTGGCGTTTACGTAACCTGTTTTCGAAACAACGAAAACCGATAAAAGAGATGTAATAAGTTACGACAATGATTATAACCAAAAACTGACCCGTAGCCATATTGCCAAAACCAGAAGAGCCTCGGTTACGATGGTCGTGAATTACGACTGTCTGAGCAGGAAGTACACCAGGTACAGGCTGCGCATGATAGGACGATGGTCCGCCTACAGAGTGCAGACAAAAAACAACCAGTTCAACTCAACTACCATTACCAAGTGGTACAATAATTTAGTCGCACCATAAATACATATTTCAACATATACAAAGTGCCTGCAAAACATGTGGTATGTACATCAGCCTTGAAGTGAGTGGCCAATATGATTCAACAGTGGTGGTTCCAGGATTTCTTGGTGGGGGGATGAATTGAATGCATAGGAAGTTGGCGAGGGGGGATGAAAAGAGAAGGAGAAAAACCAATAAACTTTGCCGAAAAAGGCTGACAAAAGAAACACCTAATTTGACTACCCCTTTACCAAAAGATAGGTTGACAACCAAAAAAAAGATCACACTTTTTTCCCTGTAGTTTTACAAGACTTTTACCTCCCCGACTTTTACCTCCCCCCAAAAAAGTTTCACAAGCGAAAAAAAGTCTGCAAGTCCGGTGGGGGGGGGGAGTTATGCATTCCCACTCATCCCCACGTGGAACCACCACTGTGGTTCAAATATAGCGGCCACAGTGAGGATGGCAGACCGAAAGATACCATAAATGTTTGCAGTTGTGGGTATTTATTTTCCTCCTTCTTCCTTCATGCACTGAAGTTGACGCGACAACATAAGTTTCCCTTCTCCAGCAATGTCTGTCCTGCGTTTTCCTGACTGCTGCTCAGTGGCGGCTCCACAGGGGGGCCCGTACCCCCCCTATTGAGTGCCTGGCCCCCCAGTGGCCTCCCTGTTGGGACCCTATACTTAACACTACATACCTAACAACAAATGTTTGGCCACCCCATGATTAGAAGTTGCCACCCCAACGCCCCCCAGTTGCCAAATCCTGGAGCTGCCACTGCTGCTGCTGCTGGCAACTGCTCCACTCCTCCATGTCATCCACCCATCGTCCTTTTCGTCACCCTCTTTGTCTTGTTCCCGGCATCATTCCTTGTTGGAATGTCCTTTCCAGCGTTGACCTAGCATCGCTGTTCTTCTGTAGGCGCCCAAAATATTGCAGCAGCCTTCTCTTGGAATCTTGACAAACCGTCTTTCAAAAAAGGTAGGACAAAATTTCAAGAAACTTTCAGCGAAGTAGGAAAGAATTGTCTTCGAAAGCTTTTTTACGCATCACCAATTATCATCTCACTGTTTCTGGCTTTTAACCCCTTAACCGTGTATTTAACTGTAACTCAATGTAAAATGGGGCGGGAAGATAGATGAGTGGTAATATGATGAGTGGTAATATGATGAGTGGTAATATCACTGGGCAGGCACGCCGACGACACGTGTTCAATCCCGTAGGAGCCCCTAAGGTCGACTCAGCCTTAATCGCTAGAGGTCGATAGTAACATCAAATGAGTAGCAATGGCAACATTGCGATAGTAACCATAGGTTCGGCGGAAGAGACTGGCCACCCTCCGCTGATGTATGGCTTAGCCACCTATGGGCTGATGGCCACAAAATACGGGGATCAGCACCGCACCAATGGGCATTGAACCTAGGGTGAAAATTTACTTCTTTTTTTACAATGTAAAATGGACGGATATATCCGGGATCCCCTGTTAATGGGTTAACACGTCGAGCGCTGGGGACGTCAATTGACGTAATTATTTTGGTACTGCAGGGCACGAGGGGCGTCAAGTGACGTCCTCTGTTCAATGCATCTGAAGCCCGGGAGGTCGTATAACGGTCGCGCCTGGCAAAGAAACTGTGCCGCAGTCAACGTGTTAACCCCTTAACTGGGGACCCCGGATATATCCGTTCATTTTACATTGAGTTACAGTTAAATACCCAGTTAAGGGGTTAAGAAACTTCTTTGATGTACAGACACAAGACTCACCATAAGGCTGATACTGGGGATACTGGTGTCCATATGCAGGATTCTGCTGGTAAGGCTGTTGTTGCGGATACGGTTGCTGTGGATACGGTTGCTGTGGATACGGCTGCTGGGGATACGGTTGCTGGGGATACGGTTGCTGGGGATACGGCTGTTGCGGATAGGATTGTTGCGCGTACGGCTGTTGTTGATACGACTGCTGTGCGGTGAAAGTCTGCGGTGCCGATCCATGGCCAGGCTGAGGGTAGGCGGAGTATGGAGGGGGATTGCTCGAGACTGAAAATCAACGGGAAGAAAAAGCGAATGAAAAGTTCATTTTGCGTGTAAATTATAATAATTTACGATCAAAATCCAAAGCACAGCTCAAGATTCAACGAAGGATCTTGCTTGTCTCAAGTTTACACTCAATATATAATCAACTTCAGCCATTACGACTGATATTTCAAATCGTTCATCCAATGTTGCGCAATCTCTGGTGGCTTTTATGTATAATGGTCCACAACATCTCTCCATCTAATCTAATCAACTTCTATAGCGCCACTTCATAGGCATAGAAGCATTAGCTGATGGCACACCAGATCACATTCACACAAGATCCCGGTCAAATCCAAGATATCTGCTCTCTGGTGGCTTGTGAGTTTTGCATCCAAACCGTTTTGGGGATTTTCAATACAAATGTTGCAGTTTCATGGGTATACCTTCACAGCACAAGTCTGACATAGTCCAACTCCAACTCTATTCCAGTATGAAAAAGATGCTCTAATAAGTAATCAGACCACAGAAAAATAACAACTTGAAAAAAACGAAACTCTGATAATTATGCAGTATTAATCAGTATGGAAGATGGAGGACATGCATGCGGTATCGTGAACACAAGCATTGAAAACAAACGGAAACTAGATAACAAAGAAGATACTCATTCTCGTACTTGACAGTCCCTCGAAGCCGATCCCCAGTGGCGCAGCGCTTGTGGGTGGCGCCGAAGCGGCAGAAAGTGGAGTAGGAGAGTACGCAGTATTGTATTGCGTGACACCAGCCACGGGTGGCACTCCACACGACTGCTGCTGCTGCTGTGTCTGGCGCTCCGCCGCCGGGGCTTTTGGAAACTTGACATAAAAACATAACTACCGCTTTACACCATCTATTTTGACAGTATCTAAAATGGGTAGCAGAGATGCATGCCTAAAATTCTAGGAGATTACGGTAGGTTCTAAAGTATGGTCTAGGTACGTTAGGCGAATGATAGAAGTACATGGAGCATTAACTTCTCTGCCTTTCGACTCCTGCAATAATTTCTGGAGTATTTCGAGATGTGACACCGTCAGAGATTTTAAATACTAAAACGGTTAAAGGTTCCTATTAATAGAACCTATAAGAAAACAATCCCAGTCGTTGTTCCACGTGGGGGATGAGTGGGGATGCATCCCCCCGCTGGACTTCTTTTTTTGGTTTGTCAGCCATATTTTTTGGTAAAAGTGTAGTAAAATTGTGGGAAAAAAATTCCTTTTTTGTCAACCTTTTCCAACACAGTTTATTGATATTTTCCCTTCTCTTTTCACCCCCCCCAACTTCCTATGAATTCATTTCATCCCCTCACCAAGAAATCCTGGAACTGCCACTGAAAATATTTTGACAGTATCTAAAATGGGTAGCAGAGATGCATGCCTAAAATTCTAGATTACGGTAGGTTCTAGAGTATGCTCTAGATATGTTAGGCGCATGATAGAAGCACATGGAGCATTAACTTCTCTGCCTTTCGACTCTTGCTGATAATTTCTGGAGTATTTTGAGATGTAACACCGTCAGAGATTTTAAATACTGAAACGGTGAAAGGTTCCTATTAATAGAACCTATTAGAAAACAAGCCCAGTCGTGGTTCCACATGGAGGATGAGTGGTTATGCATCCCCCACCAGACTTCTTTTTTTGGCTTGTCAACCTATTTTTCGGTAAAAGTGTAGTAAAATTAAGGGAAACAAATTCCTTATTTGCCAGCCTTTTCTGACACAGTTTATTGATATTTTCCCTTCTCTTTTCACCCCCCCCCCCCAACTTCCTATGAATTCATTTCATCCCCTCACCAAGAAATCCTGGAACCACCACTGAAAATAGGTATCAAATAATAAATTAAAGGTTGTTCCACAAGCCCCGCCTATTAGGAGAACTAAAAGGCAAGTTCACTTTCATGACAGTGGCAGTCGCCAGTCCTTTCTTCCACTGAGGAAGTACCTCAGTGCATTGAGTACCGGTATCTCAAGTACTCATTTGTGATACTCAGTACCATACTTAGTACCCCGAGTGCCTCAAATACTCATTCACAGCCAAACTGGTCGGGTGAGTGCCTCGGGCAGAAACAACCGAATAATTTCGGGCATGGCTGAAGTTCTGACCAGTGGCGGTCCCACCATGTTGATGACTGGGGGTACATCCCCCCACCGGGATTCCGGATGAACTTTTTTTGCTTGTCAACCTATTATACGGTGAGTTTTAAAAAAATTTAGCGAAAAATACTGCAAATGACCTTTTTTGCTTGTCGGCTTTTTTTTGCAAGGTTTATTAACAATTAGTGGGCAAAACACTGACAACAACCTTTTTCTCTCTCTTTTCCTTAGTTTTTTTCTTCTTCACTTTGCACCCCCCCACCAACTTGTAATAAATTTTTTTCACTCCCCCCACCAAAAATTCCTGGAACCGCCACTGGTTCTGGCCCCAGACTCGGTGAATGGCAGTACACTTCACTGACTACTGAACCATCTTGGCACCTGTTATAAAACATGGCACAACATTAAAAATTTAAATGTTAGACGCATGGGCGCCTGCAGAAATCTTTCCAGGAGGGGGCAAAACACATGTTAACACAATGGTCACGGTTAATATTTTAGCAAGTTTTTCAAATTTCAATGTGAAATATTGGTATTTACATTTTGCAGGAAGGAATGTTCCCCCTCTTGCCCCAATGTGCGGGCGCCCATGGTTAGAAGGACATTTTACTCGTTAATCTCATGAACAATATTGAATTTTGTTGGTTGGTAATGCTTACAGTGCTGGTAATCACATTCATCCACTCCCTAAAACAAGATACACAAAATACCATTTAGCAAAAAAAACATACAATTTAAAATCTCCACAAAATTAAAACTTTTCTAACTTACCCCAGTCAGTGCAGGAGTAAACCCCCATTCTAAAAATTCAGACCATTGTAACAATCCCCAATTTGTTACTTCATTAAGACCAATACCTCCCAATGACAATATTCGTAGAAATCAAATGTAGGTCATCGCTGCTATAAAAGTTCTTACAGAAATTCCTGTTCCACGTCGCAAATAAAGAAATGTATTTTGCTCTTTTTGTTCGGCTCTTCGGGAATCGCGATCATGAAATCGAGTCGACCACCAGATGGCACCTGGGGACTGAACGGGATCGCTCTGCAATACGATCCGACAGTGAAATACTCACACACGGTCTGGAAAATATAAAAGCAAACGGCAGTATTAAAAATAAAATATGAAACGGCAGACATAATAATAATAATAATAATAATAATAATAATAATAATAATTCGCTAGCGTCTACAAAAATGTTCAGAATCAAGACTCGATGCTCAGAAATTTCTTCGAAACTTTCTGTGCATCTCCATTTTAACATACAATTTCTGTTAGGGAAGACAGACAGACAGACAGACAGACAGACAGACAGACAGGCAGGCAGACAGACAGACAGACAGGCAGACAGACAGACAGACAGACAGGCAGGCAGGCAGGCAGACAGACAGACAGACAGACAGACAGACAGACAGACAGACAGATGATCAATCATCAAATTAAATCAAATCAAAACAGGCAACTGCTAATACAGTACCAAAGGGGAGCACATTCCATCAAAATGGACACTTCATAAATGTAGCTCAATATAAATACTGCATTTGAGACTACAGCCCGCTGCAAAAGTAAAAACAAATCAAAACTCTAAAGCAACAAAAGAGACACCGATGTTACATTAAACGTAATTTACTACGCTTTGGTAGTCAATTTGCTAGAGAAGATAAAATCCAACAGACCGGTAACAAGACGGAGCCTTTACGGTTCGTTCCCTTTTTCTTTTTGTACCAACAGAACAATCCATCTTTGTACAACTCCACGTAAACTTTCTTCCAAGACTCACCCATTATTCCTTCTGCAAATGAACCGGAAACTCAGAAAATGCACAAGTTAAATCCCTTCATCGCTGTATTTTGTAATTTGGCAAATGCTAATTCTATGGCCCTCCACAACATTAATGTATTTAAGTGTCTTAAAACTCATCTCTTTAGGGACTGTCCATTAAGTACATCAACATTTTTTGGCACTTTTTGACCCCCCCACCCTTGTCAAACATTCGGTGACCCCTAATATTATGTCAAAAATCTTTGAAACACCTCCCCCACAAGCTAAAAATATTTTATATGGCTGGCTTTTATGCTAAAATAGAATTATGGAATTTTTTATTTATTAAATTTATTGTAAAAAGTGAAACTGTTGATGTCAATTTATCTTGATCCCTCCTGTCAACAAGTGGGTATCAAACTGTTTTCAAATCCCCCTATTTTATTGACGTAATTAATGGACAGTCCCTTATCAGTATGCAGTAATCGTAGCAGGAGCGTTTCTTTACATTCAAAAGCCAATAATCACAACAAATTTATAGCGATCAGAATACATTAAAAATATGAAATCCTGGCCTAAACTCACTCGCAAATTTCTTCATGTAACCTTGCTTCAGCTTTTGACCGGACATCTAAAGCAAGTCACAAAATGATTAACAGAAATTCAAATCTAAGTAGAAACGCAGCATCATTATTACTTAAAATCCTTTCAATAACAACAGAATTATAGTTAGAAATTAATTAATAACCTTCCGATTAACTCTGTTTTATTATTAACTCTGTTTTATTATCTGACTAGGCGATGAATAACATTAGAAATCCAAGAGCTAAAAAACAAAAAATACACTTGTGATACGTATTAAAGTCAATGACAATTTTCACATAATCAAGGCAAGGTCAGTGAAATATTGATCTATATCACATCAATGCTACACAAATAACTATTAATTTCTGGAAAATCAGACAAACCTTTAATTTTAAACGTGTAGAAATCTGATTCAAAGAGTTTATCGATCACTTGTAATTTCCTTCGGAAATCGCCCTCTGGCGAGTGGCAGACAGTCGCGACTAAAACCTGACCTAGCGAGTATATCACAAAACAAATCTTGTTCAGTTGCAAAAACCAAGGCAAAACATTTAAAACTCAGAGATAGGGACCGACCCCCATGGCAATAAAAATAGCCACTGTCCTAAAAGATTTGTCTGTCATCCAGAAGGCATCTTTGAGCATGACATTAATAAAAATGGTGTGGCTTAGGGTTTCCTTTAGGCCCCACTGCCCGTCTGATATTTTGACACATTGCATGACTGATCATTCACATTTCCAATGGCGATTTTAAGAAAGGCTAAGCGCCTAAGAATAAGCAGCTACTGTTGTACTATTGTAAAGCGCTATAAAAATTTTCGAGATTTTCTTACTTATTTGATCTAATATGCTAACTATGGAGCTACAAAAGTTATATGACTGCATTTGAGGGTTGTGGACTTGTGGTACTTGTGGAGCGGAGGGAATTTAAACGAACATCAACAGAGTGGAAATCTTAAAGAAGAAAGCTCACTTAATAGGAACCGGTAGCGTATGGTTGATATATTTTGTCATTAGGACATTTACATTTGACGACTTTAATCTGATGCAAACGTTCGTTAGAGTGCGGGTTTTCATTTGATGGCACAATTTCTTACAATGGTAGTAGTAGTTGTGGGTAGTAATAGTAGTAGTAGTAGTAGTAGTAGTAGTAGTAGTAGTAGTAGTAAGTAAGTAAGTAAGTAAGTAAGTAAAATCTAGTTACCGGTAATTTCTATAGCGTTTTCAGAAGCAGTACCAAAGTAGCTCCTTATTCGTAGTCGCTTAATCTCAGAATGAAGTAGCTATAGTCAAAGGTGGGGTCATTCATGCAGGGTCATTTGATCCAAATGGCCAGTGGTTGGGATGTTACAGCTATGGAGGAAATGATTTCTTTGAAGAGAAATGAATGTTTGAACCAAGGTGACAGCCAAACTATTGCTAGCAGACTGTTGACAACACCACTCGTGAGCTGGTGAAACAGCTCACCCATTGTTGAGAAACGCAACATTGGGGAAAGTTATTGAAACTATTGTTGTTTGTATAGATGATTTTCAGTGTCAGATTCTGCAGTAGACCTCAATTTAGAATTTTGATATCATCCCCTGATGGATACCATTATCATTTGTGGATGTGTAGTTCCTGTCTATGATTTTCTCTTCATTTTCTCTTCTTTGGGATGCGCTTCTGGCCAGGGCCGCTGAGAGAAATTCCGGGCTTCGGAACAAAAAATTTGCGGGCCCTTAAGAAAAATTTATCAGTCTCCGAAAAAAACTGACAAGCAAAAAAACGTTATCAACTCTCCAAAAACAGCCTGACAAGCAAAAAAACACTATAGTCACCGGATCTGGGCCTCTGAAAACTCCATGGGCCCCGGTACAATGTACCAGCTGCACCCCCCTCTCCTCAGGCCTGCTTCTGGCGACTGTGATGTCAATCGCGTCTATGGAACCTTTCCTGACTGCACTCAAGGCGCATCTTTTTTGTGTCTTCTATGAGTAGTTACCGGGAAACCCGAGGTCTATCGTTCTGTATGAACTGATGAACTGTGATGTAAAACGCTCTTGACTTTAGCCTTATCTATGCTATAGTGTTTTATAAATCATCTATGTAATAATAATAATAATAATAATAATAATAATGACATTGTTTATACTGACAATATAGGTTTGTTCTTGAAATGGGAAAACACAAGAAACGCAGTTGCAAGACTGCCTCTTCTTCTGCAACAACTGGTACTGCCAAAGAATCTAGTGGAAAACTGGTAGAAAAATCTTGTGGAAAACCGGTAGATGCAAGATGTCCTCCAGCGGTATCCAAGGACGAAGAGAATAACAATGACACTGAACTTGGCAAGAAGATGGCCGACTGCCAGTTGACCTCTCCGTCCGAACCCTGGGAAGCATTTAAACTGAAAGCCAACGCCAACTTTATAGCCTCGAAGTTCGAGGAGGCGTTGAATCTCTACTCACTCGCGATTGAAGAACTGGAAAATGAGTGTACTATTGAAGGTATTTGCATGTACATTACGTCTACTTTACGTTGACTTACCACAGCATCTGCATTCCATCTGTATCCCCTTTACATTTCAACTACATTCCATCTGCATTGCATCTACTTCATCATCATCATCATCATTATCAGCTCAAAGTCCCCTCAGGAACCGTCGAGACCAGTAGCATGTTGAACGATCCTTTTCCATCTACATACTGTCTGTATTACATTTAAATTCTATATACATTGCATCTACATTTCTTATGCATTTACATTACATTTACGTTACATCTACCTTTACATTGCATCTACATTCACATTACATCTACAGTACATCTACAGTACATTTACAGTTCTAATATTATGTCCTGCTTTTAATGCGTTCAGTGTGGTCTCTGCTGGATTATATTGGGTTCTGGAGGCTGCATTTATTATAAATGGAACATTTTGGAAACCCCATTCTTGGAACGCATTACCTGGTCACGTGACTATTCTATTCTATTCTACTTGATAATTTATGTAGCGCTATAGCATAGCCAAGGCCAAAGGCAAGAGCGTTTTACAAAAGACAGTCATACGATAAAAGAAATAAATGAGTTTTAAGGTTCGATAAGAACGACTCGAAGTTGGTTGTCGTGGTCACAGAAGCTGGAAGTGCGTTCCAAAGGAGAGGATTGCCCCGAGTCACAGATCTTTCTCCAAGCTTCACGGTCTTAGACGGAGGGGGAACGTAGAGGTGAGATCGTTTGCTAGAACGAAGCTGTTTGCGACAGTCTGTCATCACCGGCCTGCGTATCAACGCCGAAAGATATTCGGGGCAGAAAGGGTCATGCAAGGCTCGGAAGGTCAGCGAGCATCGTTTAAAAACGATACGCTGACTAGAAAGTCCAATCTTGATTCGTTCGCAAGGAAACTTAAAACGTATTTCGTCGAGACCTTGTATTACCGGTAGTGTAAAGCGCTCTATCCTTTGACTCTTCATTATGTTTTTGCACTATATAAATTGACTTGCTAACCTAACCTAACCATTTCAACGCAATTTGAGGAGATTTTTGTTACGCTTTTGACTTGCACGAATTGTCAATTACGATAATCTTCTGAAGTTAATTTAGATATTTTTATGATCACAATAGTGGTAATCATCTTTGAGATCCGGTCTTAAAACATACCTGTATGACTTGGCTTATCCCCCTTAGATTGCTCTCCCGCTGCTCTGACTGATCTTCCGGATTGACTTGGCTCTAATTCTATTTGGATTTGGAGTGCCATCGGTTGATGCCCTGAGCATTGTGATAATCACTATAGAAGTTTATTGATCGACTGCTTGATTGATTGATTGATTGATTGATATTGTTGATGCTGGAATTCATTTTGTTTGTTCTATTTACGCAGACAGATATGACAAACTTGCAAAACTCTATGGAAATCGATCTATTTGTTACCATCGGATGTCTATGGCAAAAGGGGTAGAAAAAACAGAGCATCAAGATCTCTGCCTGAAGGCACTTCTGGATGGTGGAAAGGCAGTTCATCTCGACAAAACCTACGACAAAGGATATTTTCGGTAACTGCATTTTTCTAGATTCGTAACTTATTTATTGACACAGTCTTCGTGGATGGTGCAATCATCTTTATTAAGAAGTACTTTGTGTATCAGAATTTCTGCTTGTTAGAATTTCTGCTATTGTAAGGAAGTTAAATGCACTGAAATAATGATTGTGCATTTGTCACAACTGGCCATGATACTTAAGCGGTAACACCGTTGGACGATGGAGCGGAAGGTCGCGGGTTCGAGACTCACAGGACCCCTATGGTTGACTCAGCCTTCTTTTGCCAGATGGCGATGGCAACTGAATAGCAAATTAATCCACGGAGTAAACAGGCGTTTTGCTTGAGAACACTGGACCCATATCATGTAACTTGCACCAGTCGCCTGCAGTGTTTAATCTAGACCCCTGGACTCGGGGGGGGGGGAACTGAAAAAGCCGGAGGGAAACTGACAAAGCCGGGGGGAATTCTGCTAAGGGGCTGCTGTTAGTTGATGTAGTATGCCAAAATTTCCTGGGGGAGGGCAATTTTCCTCTCCGGAAACGGCCTAGATTAAACCCTGGTTGCCTGGCTGAGAGCCTTGAAACTGAGATCAGCGCTACCCTTATTAGCCTTGAGAGCTCGAGAAAGACTTTGCATGTGTGTA
>CM030865.1:10412612-10480112 GCA_018105865.1 Metaphire vulgaris | reverse complement strand
GAAAATCTTTTCATTAATCAGAGGTCTTCCCATCCAGAGAAGCATGGAGTTTTCGTATTTTCCCGTAAGTATTTAATACATTAGCATAAAGTGCATGGAATCTCACTGACCAAGTACTTGGTACCTTTGGCAGGCCTTGATACCTGTAGATATGATACTTGGTACCTTTAGCAGGCCTTGATACCTGTAAATATAGTACTTGGTACCTTTAGCGGGTATTGGTACCTGTAAATATAATACTTGGTAACTTTAGCTAGCCTTGGTACCTGTAAGTATAGTACTTGGTACCTTTAGCAGGCCTTGGTACATGTAAATATCCTGTAGTCTATAAATTTTTGATGTTGGGTCACCTTTGTTAGTTGCAACATTTGCCTGTGATTTCAGAATTAGGATAGTTGGATGTGGTTAAGTTTAAAATTGGTGTGAACATTGCGAGTTTCCATTTATCGGCATCGGTGGTTTTGTCTGTTTAGATTTGACAAGAATCCATCAACAAACATGTGATATATTTAGAATTTCCCTCTTACACTAAATGGACTAATCCATAGAATTTAATATTCACAAGAAGGAGCCTGTGGAGTGTGAAAGTGGAGCTAGTTTTCCGCCAACTTTGCAGTCATTTTTGATGATAACATAATAAACATATACACTTATTTCTATGGTTGCCGTGGAAATTCCTGGCAAAGATGGTGGCAAGTTGACTTCAGCTTTCCAACGTCATTACAATAGATTGACTACAGTACTTCTAGTGAATATTAAATTATATGGTTTAATATATAGCCCTATGCTCATCCAGCCATGTTTCAACCGATTGTACAGCATTGTTTTCTGATGACAATTAACGAAAATTGAAATCTTTACAATTTATTTTTAATTTAACAGCTTATCAACATTTTTTCAGCTTTTAAAACCATTTTGAGACCTCATCCTCTTTTTTTTCTCAGATGGACGCGCTAGCATTAGACGCTGTGAAGGATATTCAAAGTCCAGCGGTTGGATTGCTGTATCTCATTCAAGCTATTTAGAAATGAGGTGAGTAGTTATCATGCCATTTCTATTATGTTATGTCACGGCTTGGGCTGTGGCATTTTGCTATTGGAGCCAATGTTTTATAGAGCAGTGCAATGATTTCGATTTAGTCGTCTAAAGTAACAATTCAATAAATGTACCCCTCAATTATTGTGGGGTCCAACAGTGGGGGTTCCAGGAATTCTTGGTGGGGGGAATGAAAAAATGTATTGGAAGTTGGTGGGGGGATGCAAAGTGAAGAAGAAAAACAAGAAAAAAACAGAGAAAAGGTCATTGTTGGTAGTGTTTTTCTCACTAAATGTTAAGAAACCTTTCTAAAAAAGGCCGACAAGCAAGAAAAAGGTCATTTGCAGTATTTTTTTCTAAATTATTCTAAAACTCACTGGAAAATAGATTGACAAGCAGAAAAAGGTCATCCGGAACCCCGGTGGGGGGATACATCCCCAGTCATCAACATGGTGGAACCGCCACTGGGGTCCAAGCTCCAATTAGCATGAAAGAAGCCCCGGTTTGTGTGATGAAAAACTCGCCCATTTACAAATTTTGAACCAATTTTTATTGCAACCAACCCCCATATTTTGATTTTGTTAAAGAGCAGCTGCTTCGATATTGTTATTTTTTATAGTGTTCTTTATTCAAAATACCATCACGTGGGGAGTGGTGGTAGGGTTCTTGACCTATAGTTGGAGGGTAACAGGGTCGAATCTGACCCTAGCCACTGCGTAGTGACCTTGGACAAGTTGTTCGACCCCAAAAGAGTCTGTGAGGGAATCAGCAAGATACCACCTTATTTGTGTCATTCTTGTGTGAAGTAAAATCAATTGGAAATGCCTTTGGGCATGGAACCCATCATCGTCATCATCATCATCATCATCATCATCATCGATGTTGTAAGAGAGTCCTTTCTCTGTTTTATTTCTATTTGTAAAGAAATTGTAGTGTATTTTTTGCAGGTCACACACTGCTCCTAGTGCTACTTTTGCTTATATATTTAATCTACCATTCCCTTACATGTGCATGAGTTTTTTGAAATGTGGACCATTCATTGTGGGGTTAGAACATTTGCCGTTGTTAAGCATCTGGCCTGGACGGAGTCAATATCTCGGAGGCTGAAACGTTGGCCCAATCTCTGCTGTTTGCCATTGGTCGGTTTGGACCTGTCCGCCTCCGAGTTAACTAATTGGTTCAGGCCATCGTTTAACGATGGCAATGGTAGAACGCAGAGATGTGCATTGCAACTCTGGCACTATAACTTATTTCCAGTGACTCGACGATTGACGGGGCCAGCGGTGGAGTGATTGTGGTTGAGGGGTCGTCTGCGATGATTGACGGATGCTTCATCAAGAATTGCCACCTGATTGGTCAGCTGTTAACTCTGTGTGTGTGTGGGGGGGATATGTCTGTTTGTGGCTTTAACATTCAATGTATTCCTTAGTTGATGAGTCAACTTTGTACATTCCTTATTTATTGTTACTATTGTAACTTACAGACAGGGGCAGATTCAGGAATTCAGTTTTGGGGTGTTTATGTTCCATTCTCCATTATTCTCCCTTGCCCTGTCTTTGTATAATATGCTTGCTGCTAAAATTTTAAAGTGAATGAAAAAATGACACTTGCTTTTTTCATGCTTTTATAATTTTGGGGTAATTCAGGGGCATTTACCCCCCATAGATATGCCTATGCATGCAACCCCATTGATGCTAACTAATGGATGAATGCATGGTACATGTTGTCTGGTGTTGACTGACAAACAATTACAAATCAATGGATTCAATGTTACTGGCATAAAGTATATTTCTTCTTCTTTTTCTTCTTCTTCTTCTTCTTCTTCTTCTTCTTCTTCTTCTTCTTCTTCTTCTTCTTCTTCTTATTCTTCTTCTTCTTCTTATTCTTCCTCGCTCTGAGGGTTGGTCACACTATGGACTATTCCTTTCCATTGCTGCCTATTGTTAGTTGTCCTCATGGCTTGGTATGTTGTAAGTCTCATCCAGGTTTGGATCTTATTCAACCAGGTTATCCTTTGCCTTCCTTGAGCTCTTCTTCCTGGAATTGAACCTTGTACGATCTCTATCTCGAGACAAGAGACAATCCCCCTGCTTCCTTGTCGTGTGGCATTGTGCCCAAAATAAATAAATAATCTGCGCAAAATAAAGTGTATACCGATGTATAGTTGTATACGTACATGTATAAAGTGTATACCGATGTATAGTTGTATATGTATATGTATAAAGTGTATATCAATGTATAGTTGTATACGTACATGTATAAAGTGTATACCGATGTATAGTTGTATACGTATATGTATAAAGTGTATACCGATGTATAGTTGTATACATATATGTATAAAGTGTATACCGATGTATAGTTGTATACGTATATATATAAAGTGTATACCGATGTATAGTTGTATATGTATAAAGTGTATACCGATGTTTAATTGCGGCATTCTTCGTTGAAATTATCTGTTCTACTAAGTCGTTTTTTTGTTGCGATTTTTGTGCTGAACCGTTTTGGTCGTTCAGGCGTTGAAGCTCGATCGGGTGGAACCGTCGTGGTCACCAACTCGGAAATCAGCAAATGTGGGAGCCAGGGTCTGGCCGGTCATGCAGAAGCCGGATGCCTTGTAGTTGA
The DNA here is from genome assembly GCA_018105865.1 of Metaphire vulgaris. NCBI lineage: Eukaryota > Metazoa > Annelida > Clitellata > Crassiclitellata > Megascolecidae > Metaphire > Metaphire vulgaris. The sequence continues at coordinate 10,476,452 of CM030865.1, read as the reverse complement.
CAGGTTCAGCCATTATTCGGTCTTTGTCAACAGTTTCTTTGTGTGATTCTCTTTGTCTTGTCTTATTATTATTATTATTATTATTATTATTATTATTATTATTATTATTATTATTATTATTAGCTAGACAATTTCTATAGCGCAATAAGCATGGCAAAAAGTGGCCAAAGACAAGAGCGCTTTACAAAACTACGAATATCTGATGGTGAATAAGTAAGTCTTAAGATTGCGTAGAAAAATTCCAAGAGAGTCAGAGTTTGTGACAGTCCAGTAGTGAATTCCACAGTTCTGGATTGCCCCATGTACCAATTCCTGTCTGACCTGTCTTGTCAGGTCTTATCTGATAACTGTTGTTGTTTTTACCATCCAAGTGGACCTCTTAACATCGCCACCTTCTTACCTTCATTGACGTGTCAGCATTGTCTAAGCGCTTTTGACTTTGGTATCTTTAACCTGCTACAGCGCTATATAAATTGTCCAATTAGCATAACATAACAGGTTGTCATTGCATGTTATTCGCATTAGTTGTGTTTGCCTATCTCAAATCTTATCTTTCAGTTGTGACTTGGTATGATAATTAGTTCCTTATTATTATTATTATTATTATTATTATTGTTGTTGTTGTTGTTGTTGTTGTTATTGTTATAATTATTGGGGACAGTGGTGCAGCGGTAGTATTTTAATCTAACCCTAGCCATTGTGTAGCGACTTTGGGCAAAATGTTCACTAGTGACTTAAGTAAGTAAGAGAACGTCAAGATTAGAGTGGTGACTCGTCAAAAAAACTGCGCGACCACTTTAAACAGAATTGAACCAGCACTTGCTCAGCACTTTTAATTCTTCATTTTGTGAATGACTTTGCATGCATTAAAAACCATGTAATAATAGTAATAATAATAAATTAGTAATATTGATAATATTACTGACACTATATTGACTCTTCAGTTTATGTACAGTTCACTCCCTTTAAAGCAACCTTGGTTTTTTGTCATAATCTCGTATGTGCTGGACAAGGTTGATATACCGGTACTGTTCAATTGTACTGTACATATTGTACTGGTATATGACTTACAGTTAAATGTAACGTTATAGTTTAACATGGCAATGGTTTTTTTAATGGAATTCTAATGTATTGTAGTGATATATATTGTATGTTATCTGAGTGTTCATAGCTTAAATGTTCTTTGCAGGTGGAAGATCCAATTTTTACAAATTTTTAGAAAGAAACTCTTGAAACTGACCAGCCAATAATAAGTTGGGGCTGCCAGCAAGATTGTTGCATATATATACCCCAGATTTTTTCTATTGTGTTTTTTTTCCTAATTTTTTTGGGTATATTTTCAATTATTTTCTGCATACATCAAGACCTGCTTTAAGCCTTTCGCTGTCGTGGTATGTGCAAAATTCCTTAGACCCCGTGTGCCATACCAGCCAGTATATTGATGTGTTTACACGTCATAATGATAGTGAAAGGGTTAAGACTTGCTTTCATTTATGTATTTGTCTTTCAGATGCGTATTTTACGCCAATGCTTGTCGACTGCAGAACGAAGCAAACATCAGCGTTGCACGTACTATCGGAGTGGTTCGTAACTCCCAGATAACCGCGATTCGTGGCACGTGTAAGTAACTCATCATCATTATCAATAACTGTTGTTAAATGGGGCGTTTGAGATGTGCAATAACAACTCGGAGATAAACTTAAACTTAAACTTAGCATGATTTAAAGCGGCTTAGAAGGCATTACTGCCTGTGTGAAAGCCACTAGGGGCACTAACGGGGCTTGAACCCGCTCCGTCAGCCTGACGCTTCAGCACGTAACCCACTCTGCCATCTTCCGCCCCATTGTTATTATTAAAATTTAAAAGTTAAAATTATTATTTTACAAGATGATATTCCTTGAACTGTTTCTCTTAACGAGAGGGCCAATCTACTACACCACTGCCATCTAGTGGTGCAAAACAACTAAAAATAAGTAAGATAATCAGTATACAGCACCATGGCCTCACTGTTCACCGATGTATAATGCCATATTACAGTTTGTTACCATTCTTTCCTGTTCATTGTTCTGCGACTCAGATCCTGTAAACTGCTTCCACACCATTCTCCAGTGTCATCGTACCATTTCTTGTATGGTCTTCCATTCTTAGTGACACTCTCCATTATTCCATACGTTAGAGCTTTGATCTTTCTGTCCTCGTCCTTTCGGCACTTGTTAGTAGCCAATGATATATAACATCATGACACAACATGATGTCTAGTAAAATGCAGTAAAACAAAAGTTAGCATGGACTATAAGGTTAAGAAAATATTAACCATGGTAGTCAGAGTCTGAATAAGAAACCTATCAAGTCTTAGCCAGTACAAATAGAAAGTCTGTGTTAACCATTAGTCCATGAGGATGGGATGTTACTGAGGCTAAACTATTTATATATAATATATAACAAGGATTAAAGTGGTTCAGTAGGGTCTGCCCTGTGTGAGAACCACTGTATTTCTACGGGTATCTAAAATATATCGTATAAGTCTAATTTATTTAGTGCTTGGCAGGATTTTGAATAAAGAATTTTACTTTTCCCATAATATGCATCAAAATATGATGTATGAATTGATAGTAGAAACTTAAGAGTGTCTGAAAGTTGATATTTATGGAATCTAGTATAATTAATTATTCTCTACGTCTGTTTGTCTGCTTTGTGCATCACGCATCCCACTCACCCCCGTAAGACAGACTTGGACTCTCCCGTAGGCCCAAACCATAATACTCGTAGGGTCCGTTCTGGGGTGCATCTCCCTGTGGTGGGGGGGGGGCAAGATCACCCAGTTGGGCCATAGGAAAAATTTTTAAGGATAATCATGTATTCATTTTGCATTTTCAGATTTAAAATATTGTTACATGTCATAATATGAACTTTTGCAATAAGTCGGGGTGGGAAATAGCCAGTCGCCTCCTGTCATTTTTGGTGGGGTTAACGGCTAGTTATTAATGAAATTTCTTCCCAGGTGTGATGGTACAGGAGGGTGCGCGTTTGGTGTTGGACGGATGTCTGTTGGCCGGTGGAAACGCAAGCGTCGGCTTCAGTCTCCATGGCAGCGCCATGATTACGAAATGCCGAATGGTAAACTGTAATCTTGGCGTCATGGTTGCGATGAACGATTCGGGTTTGGTGACGATGGAGAACAACGAAATAAGCAGTCGCATGTAAGGCGGGTTTTTTACATGCTGCGTTATTAAATAACGTGCAGTCATGTGTGATTCACCCTTTCGCTCCAGAAATCTGTACAGCCAATATGTTGTGAAGCTGAAATAAAGACCTTGTGGTTCAAGGGGTTAATGTGATCTCTGTGGCACTTGAAAAGGCATGATATTTAGTGAGGTTGATATTAATGAGAACCGAATCTTTTACTTGGATAGTGATAGTGATTCAGATCATGTAATAAAATGTAACTATAGTAACATTGTATTGTGCTTTGAATGGGTGTTAAGTTTATTCCGTTAAATTTATCTGAAGTCTTCATCTTGATTGAACGCCATCTTTTTCTCATCTGCTTATCAACTCATCTTTATCTTGTATTTATATCTTTTCCTCGTCTACTTACCCTATTGGAAACAGTAAAGAAAAGAAAACTGAATTACTGGGGACATATTTTGCGAACAAAACAGGACTGTCTAGAGAAAGAAATAATACAATGCACAATGCCAGGATCACCAAAAAGAGGTTGACCAAGAAAAAAGTGGGAAGACAACATCAAAGAATGGACAGGACTCACTATAGAGTAGGTGACAAGAACAGCAGAAGACCGTAACACTTGGAGGAAGGCAGTCCAGAATGCAGTCAATCTTCGGAGCGAAGACGGTTAAAGACAAGACAACTCATCTTTACCTTATCTTAACCACTATCTCATCTTTTTGCTACTTCATCTTTTCCATTTCTTTGCTCTAGATGATTGGCAGGCATACAATGGAATTCCATTTAACAGGCATGTGTTTCAGTATGAGTTGTTTAGTTCTAAATGTCACTGTCTTGTCAGGTAACTGGTTGTTTGCATCGAACATTCCATCTCAATACAAAGCATTGTAACAAAATCTAGTCGAGAAGAATTGCAGTAGTCAAGGGTTTGAGTGAGATGGACATGCATGAGGCATATATTCAGAGATCTCGATTAGGTTCATAGTGAGGCAATTTTTCTTGTGTTGTAGATCTGATATTGGGATCTCAAGCAACGACAAACCTCCGGTTTTTCATGGAACCAAGCAGCATTCTGTCAAGAATTTGGATGAGGGGCGTAATTTCAACAGTTTAGCCAAAAAGCACTTAAAGAGAAAGAAGGAACGAATGGACAACGATCAGTTTGTCAGCGGAATGGTCGGTTGCTGGTGGTCGTAATTTCTCATGAAGTCTTGGTGCCTAAGATGAAAGTCGAATTGACAATGTCTTGTTTTTTTCACTTTTGTCCATATTTTTAAAGCGCTCCTCAGTCTGGTCTGTAATGAGACTTGTAACTCTCGTATGACGATGACAACAATGAGTACAATTATGATGAAGATAATGATAATGATAATGACACTGATAGTGATGATGATGATGATGATGATGATGATAATGATGATAATGATGATAATGATGAAAAGAAGATTTTATTATAATACAAATAGAATCTGCCATATAACAAAATGATGACAGATTATTGGCAACAAGATTTTTAGCTGTTCACAGTGATATGATATGTAATTACAGTTTGCATGGTATTTATATCCGCAATGTGATATTTCTGGTTGCTTTATCCAGGAGTGGAATGACCCGCGCAGTGCTCCGATGCCCGGACGCATTTGTGTTCCGTGTGGTTTGTCTCAGCCAAGTGCTGGCAGTAACTTCTTTGTGTGTTCCCAGTGCAAGATACAGTGGTACTGCAGTAAGACGTGTCAAGAAAAGGGTTAGACTATCTTGGTTATCTTGATATTGATTGCTATTTAGACCTTGATCCCTGTTTTTTGGTCATAGTCTATGTATCTAATCTAATCTTAAACTTCTATAGCGCCATTTTGTAATGCATAGAAGCATCATCTGATGGCATATTTTTTGTAAGAGAAACCTCATTTATTTATTTATTTGTCAAATGACATTTTTAGTCGACAAAACTGGCAGGAGAAATTATCGAATTGAAATTGACAAAAACTCTCTCTCTCTCTGGCTCTGTCTGTCTTTTTGTCTGTCTTTTTGTCTGTCTGTCTGTCTGTCTCTCTCTCTCTCTCTCTCTCTCTCTCTCTCTCTCTCTCTCTCTCTCTCTCTCTCTCTCTCTCTCTCTCTCTATCTATCTCTCTTTCAGAATACATCTGATAACTCTTAACCACTGTCATCAAATGCTATCTCAGCCACTTACCCGGTATGTACTGTAATGAGGCATTCTTCTAAAACATTTTAATTACCGGGTAAGTATCTTCATTTTTGATTATTTTATAGCATCTGTGTAATGTGTGTGGCTTAAATAAGATATTACTCTATCAAGGTTTGTTTGAACTGCAGTCATGCATGTTAATGAAAGATCTTTACAATTTACACCATGCTTAATTAATTGACATTTGTCTGTGTTGCTTATAAAAATCTCTTTGTGGTTGATAATGATGAATGCTATAATAGACATGCGACTGTTCTTAATGATTTGGTAGATTTGCTAATCCACGGACCAATTTGCAAGAAAGTGCAGGAAATATGGGAGGCAGAAGATAAAGATTCAAGTCAGAAAGATTGAACCGTGTTTAACATCTTACAAATGCACAATTTGTGTTTATGTATACTTCTTGACTTATTAGTTTTCCCGATTTTGTTGTAAGTTTTTTTAAGTGTTTGTTTTTCACTGTCAAGTGTCGTTATAGTGCTTTGAGAGTCTTGTAGGTTTTGTGCATTATTGCATTATAGATTGTGCTGTTTTGTTTTGACTGAGTTGATCAAGTTCTTTATGATGAGATTTTTTTTTGTTTTTCCATTGATGACTTTCATTTCATATCATTTTGCTGTCTATTGTTGTCTATCGGATATACACACATGTTGCATTTGTTATATCTGTCATAATATTACTTTAGTGCAGCAATAGTGGGTTTTTTTCAAATGTAGTTGTACTACTGTGGGTAGAAAATTTGTGTAAAATACTCTTTCCATAAATCAAAGTGATTCTTGTAATTTTTTGAGTACTGAATCTAAATTTCCAATCAGATTTCTTCTATCATGTACCAATTTCCTACAATTTTCATAGAATATACGGTATTATAAGGCTAAAATGCAATACAATATAGTGAAAGGTGTATAATAAAAAAAGTAATAATGAGATAGTTGTCAAATTTTGTTTCTTTAAGCAGCATGACAGGAAATGTTAGTTTAAATACAATACTTCTGCCTAAGAACACTGTGGTTGGCATTTTTCAATCTTGGTTCTTCCTCTTGTGCGATTTATCCAGAGTTTCCCCAATGGAAATATTGCTCTAGTTGGGCAAGTGTTTAGTTTTTAAATGTTGATGAACTATTGATATGATTGGTGTCCCTGCTATCGACATTAATGGTAAGTTGCTGGGTTGGCCGACCAATTTGAGGCTTATTTTTGGTTGTCTTGAGATGGTACCTCTAAGTCACCCTTTGTGTTGTTTTGGTTTGTGAAATGACATCGGTTTTGATTCTAAGTTTGTGTTATTTGGTCGTGTTCATTTCATTGACAGTCATATTTTTAAGCAATTACCTCATTAGTTATAGAGTTTAGTTTATTTTGCTGTAGCAGTGTTTATTCTAGCCACCTAGACATTGGGGAAGTTTAAATTTGTGGGGGGGGGGCAGACATTGGGGAGGTCATACTACTTGCCAAAATGTCAAAATTGGGGGGGTAAATTTCAAACTTTGGGGGGAAATTTCCTTCCCCCAGAGAAGGTCTAGAATAAACACTGGCTGTAGCCATTTTGATTTTCTCGTGACAGATATTTTGTGTTATTTTTGCGTTGAACTAAGTCTTATTTTCAAGCAGTTGTCAAAGTAGATTGGTTCAAACTTTGTTTGATTAAATGCTCACTGAAAGATTTTTAGTCCTTCAGCTGCAATACATCTATAGTTACTGTTCAGTGACCCATCATCCTTTGGTCCCCTCTATACACATACACAGTAGCACAAAGGAAAAGTTTCATGCTGTCGTTAGCTTATTTAACTAACTTATTTAGCTCAATGAAACATCTTTACCCCCCCCTCCTGCCCCCCCCACTGGTATGATCCCTGTGTCAATGAAGGGGTATAGAATACCGGTACAGGTCATGATTTAAATAGATGGCATTTTTAAAACATGTGAAGTACATAGTAACTGGAATTGCCTTTTCTAAGGGTCCATCCACATAGTATGTATGCACCGAGGGGGAGTTGGATTTTGGAGATTTTGCGTATGTATGGCACGTGCAATGTGGGAGGGGGTTGAAAATATACCTCTTTTGTGTATGTAATATATGGATAAGCCCCAAGTACTGTTTTGTGGTTTCATGTGACCGTCTTTGGAGCTCTTCTGTATGGGTGATATTCAAATCAACTGATAACAAATTCTACAACTGTTATTTTTAAAAAAAGCACCACACATTAACAGATTATAAAGAACACATTTTGCAATACTGAGAGTTTGCTGTAAAGTCTTTTACTCACCAAAAAAGGTAATAAGCCACACTAGGGTGTACGACTCAAATTCCACGACAATGTTATAGTAAAACAGATCTACGTCACCAAAACTGCCACTTGTGCGTAGATTATGCATTTATTATGCAGACCTGGTCAATAACGGCATGGCACCCGATTTCAGTAGAGTTTGTATTTCTTTCTCAGAGCGTAGGAAAGCTGCGGACCCATTTCCTGCGACAGTTTGGTCCATCCTGCATTGCCAAGCGTCGTCCGGATCTCGCGAACGAGAGAGCCCAGCGAACTCTCGAGGTCTTCGTCCGACGTCGTCATCAGCGCCGCGGCCGCCAGAAAGTGAGTCCAGAACTCCGGCGGAATCTTCGGAACGACGAGCGAGACGACGGAACAGATGTTCTTGAAGATCTCGACCTTTTCCAGCTCGCGCGGAAACTGCGTCTGCAGCAGACACGACAGGTGGAGGAAAACGTCTTCCTTGACGATGACGCCGACCGTCTGCTTCGGCCAGAGGGCGCACATGGTCGTCAGCGCCCACGCGGCGTTGACGATACACCCGGGATGTCCCGACGTCTGCTTGAAAATCCTTATCAGGTCGTTGACGAGTCCAAACAGCTTCTCTCGATTTGCGTTCTTTTCTTTTGCGATGAAAACCAGCGCCCAGAGAGCGTTGTTCGCGACCTCGTCCGTCGAATTCTTTCCGGGATTGTGGTTACCCGACGACTTGTTCCCGTGATTTGATATCTTCGACGCGATTATGTCGACAAACGTCTCCAGTGCCGGTTCCGTCGGTCCCGTCGTGTGCTGCGCTAGATGTCCGAGAAGAGCCAGCGTGCTCTGGTGAACCTTGCTGTGCAGAGAAGAGTCTGACAAGATGTCGTGAAGAGTTTTTACGACGCCGTGCTGAGACATGTACTTGAACGCGTCAGCACCTTGGCCGTCAAAGATGGCGCTTAGCAAGTCCAGGTACGCCACCAGGTGGCCTGTTATGATGTCCACAGATTTCTCATCGTTTGAGCCTTCTTTGCTCGATTCCAAAATCTTTCCTAAATGTACGGACGCTTTAGCGAATATCTCCGGCGTATACGGAACGAACAAGGATTTCGAGAAATTTGCAATGACACACAAAGTCTGACAAAGCCTGACGATGCTGACCTCGTCGGCCGGTTCGACGTATTCCTTTCCCTTCCATTCCAAGTCTTTCCACTGCCGCATGACCGGCGCCAGTAGCCGTTTGGCGTCATCGGCGCTCAGCTGAGACGCTGTCCGCCCAAACAGGTGTCCGATGCATTCAAAGTAGACGCTTCGACTCTCTCCCGTCATCATCTCGTCGGCAGACGCGAGGGCTTCTACCAAAGTACGCAGATACGATCCGATGTCGCACATGCAGTAGGCGAGGATCGTCCCCAGGCTTCGTATTGCGATGCTCCGAACTTCAAGGCAGTCGTCTTTCAGGAGAGCGGTGACGGACCGTAGTACCTTCGCGGTGGGATCCTTTAGTCCCTTGATTGACAGATTGACGAAATGGGGCATCGCAAAGCAGGCAATCGAGCGGATGAGAGGCTTCGGATGTGCCAGGAATTCGAGGATCTTGGGTACTACGGTTGGATATACGTCTCGCATCGAGGATGGCATTCCTGCGGCCTCCGTGAACGCGCTGAACGCCAGAACGGCCGCTTCCAGCTCTCTCCAGTCGTCGCCCGTCAGCCACTTTTCGAGCAACGGCCTAAACACCAGCACGACCTCGGCCTGGAAAATCCTCGATATGTTCTCGAATCCGAGCGCCGCATAGTTGCGAATGTTGGAGAATGTTTCAACGTCCGGCGTCAGCGGCAAGAGGTGCGAATTTTCGGCCGTGGTCGATCCGTACTGTTCGAGAAACTCCGAATGGCGATCGTGGTAGACCATGCATCTCATGAGATTGGGCACAAGAACTGGAAGGGTGGCAACAACTGGCTGCATCCACTGCTGTAGGAAGGGGACTGGAACTGGAGGAGATGTTATCTTCGCCCAGTATTCACATCCCGCAACCGTCTGTTCTGTCTTCTCGCTGCCCGTCCACTGGACTAAGAACTCAGTGATCAGTCTGAAGTGCTTTGCGAATATGTCTGGATAGAAATACTGAAGAGAAGTGACGATGCCGCTCAGACCCCTCTGATATTTCATCGCCAGATTTTCACCGTCTCCGCTCGACTCGACTTTCGGAATCATGACACTGTCTCGCTGAAGCGCCTTGCAGAGATCCTCGCAGTGCGCCTTCATCGCCGTGTTACCGAAACGCAGCTGGTGAAACAGGGCGGTCACAGCCTCGACTCGGACCTTCATATCCTTGGCGTCGAGCAAATGGATACATTTCGGCACGAGAGTCTTACAGACCTCCGGTTCAAGGACTTCCATCGATAGGTTCAGCTGTGATAGGGACAGGAGCAGTTCCGCGTCGTCTGGCACGTCCTGCTCGGGCACGTCTCTGCGCGGCTTTCTCGGCTGTCCCTTGGGCGTCTTACCATTACCACTACTGCGCCGTGACATTGTTCCAACAGTAAATTCACTCAAACCTACGGACTCTGCTTCAGACTTTTCGCTAATCGTTAATTATAACACGTTTAAATGTATTGAATAAAATATATCTCATTAAAAATTAAGTTCAAATAAACGTCCGGCGTCAGCGGCATTTTCTTAAAATTTTCGCGAAAATGCTCGATTGCCATAGAAACGCGGGTTTTGCATAGAAACAAACGCCTTTCTTTTCAGGTATCTATGTTTAAAGTCCTGCGCACAAATGGGGCTGAAAATTCTGAAATTTTGATTCATTATTTTATTATTAGATCAATGTTTGTTTACGCTAAATTTAAATTTATAATAAATTCAACAAATTAAAATTTAAGAGCCTTAGAAAATATTTGCTGCATTGAAAGGCTTAATCTTCAAAGCCAGCATTTAATTGAACGTTCAAATAATGATTATAGTAGTAGTAGACTTCTTTAGCGCCATTGTAGTAGTACATCTGCACCAGTCGATGGTCGCTTCAGTGAATAATCGTAGTCGTGAATCATTGTCCGTGGTGAATCGAGGTTGTAATCCAAAGGTCAGTCCGTACTTCCAGATTCCAGGTTATTGCTGATCATTAATAATTATTATTATTATCATCATTCTTGAGTTAATAATAAAGTCACTTCATAGATGAGTAAGAATGCGAAACTATGAATCAGTCCAAAGCGTATTTCATTGATATTCAAGCGCAAGACCATTAACTTGAGGCTTAATAAACTGACATCCTGCTTACTGTACCGCGTGCGTTTGTCCTTAAAGCTCGGTTCTATTACTGGGCTCCAGCACCTCGCCAACCCTGCTTTTAGCTAACAGTCTCAGCAGCTGAAGCGCATTCAGCCTTGTGGCCCCGAAGAAGCGTGTTCTCGGACTTCACTGAATCGCTCTAAAGACAGGCAAGTATTTGATTAAAGTTCTGTAAGAAATTGCCTATTTTGATGTCTAATAAGGAATTTCGAGTATTTTTTAAAGGGAAAATACTGTATATTGTCCTGCAAAATTAAAACGAAGGAGATCAATTGGGCCTATTTAGAGCAGCTGTATGTCTTCAAGCCTGTTCAATTCTCAGATTTTCTGGTTAATTCAGGCGATAAAATTGTTGTTAATATTCATTTAAGTGCAGTTGTGATGACGAATTTCGTGCGGAATTTGCGTTCTGATCGAATAATGTCTGAGCGCGACCTGACTTTGTCCATGACCTTGAGACAGTAATGTCAAGGTCATTTGACTTGGCGTGCCGAAATCGACTTTTAAACGAGTCTTATTGACGCCAATGACCGTTTTGAGCCAGGATCCAAGCAGATTTCATCAATATTTCAATATTCGAAGCTGATATCGGAAATTTAATAGCGTTTCGTGGGCAATGTATTTGGTTGAAGTTTAATGAGTTGTTTACGGTACTACATCAATCAATCAATCAATCAATCAATCAATCAACTTCTATAGCGCCACTATAATAATGCCCAGGGCATCAGCCGATGGCGCACCAAATCCAAATAGCATTAGAGCCAGGTCAAGCCAGAAGATCAGTCCGAAACGGCGGGAGAGCAATCTAAGAGGGATAAGCTACAGTAAATGATGCACTTACTGATTTGTCCTCAAATTCAGTAATGATTATTGTTATCATTAGTGAACTTCTATAGCGCCATTTCAGCAATGTGCATGGCATAAGTCGATGGCTTCTCCAGATTTGAATAGTAATTCCCCAATCCAATGTCAATTCTGAGTAGGGCAGGCTGACTCCCATCTCTCCAATTTCCTCTTTTCTTTTGTGATCCCCTCTCAACTATGATCTTCAGTTCCTATTGGCACTTTCCTTTGTTTCAACCACAAAATTCCAGCTTTAAAAATGCAAGTCTTGATGCTTTGAATCTTGAAATCTAATCTGCTCCCCCGCTTGCGATTGAAAGCAGGTATTTAAAGGGTTAATGTTTGCTTAGTTCCAGTTAGTCTGGTTTCCAATTGACCTTGGAAAGGACAGAGAACTTTGGATAGATCTCACATAAAAGCAAAATAAAATAGCTGGACAAAGCTGGCCGGAGTACGAGGACCTAACCTGACCTAGTTTCAAGTTTAGATCTCCGAACTCAGAGGCGGCGCTGGTTATTTTGGCTGGGTGGGTCCAATGCAATCTACACAACCAGGACCCGTCTCAGACTACCCCCCCCCCCCAAGAAAAACATAATTTCTCTCTGGATTTGCTCGGGTGCCCCTGCCCGAGGCTGGGTGGGTCCGGACCCGCCCCCTCAGCGCCGCCCTGTCCGAACTATTGGAACCACGCACTTACGTTATTTTTGCCTTGTTGTCCATAAGGTCAGAATGCCTCGCTTTGTGCCGTACCTGACGAACGAGCAGAAGGAAGAGCTGAGGGGTATTGCCAATGCCATCATTGCTCCTGGCAAAGGTATTCTAGCCGCTGATGAGAGCACAGGTGAGCAAAGTACACTCATTTGATGATCAAAACTGCTGCAATCAATACATCGTGTTGATTTTTCTTTCTTTCATTTTTCTTTCTTTATTTCACACATGGAAGGAAAGAAAGTTTTTCTCCTTCCACGAGTGGAGTGCTTTAGTCTGGTTCTTGCTAGTCACCAGGGGCGTAGCGACCAGTGATGTTAATCCTTGTCCTGGTCCTTGTCCTTAAGGACTCCTTAAGGACCAATTTGAATTCCTTGTCCTTGTCCTCGTCCTTGGAAAGTCAGTCCTCGTCCTTATCCTCGTCCTTGCAGATCGGTCCTTGTCCTGGTCCTTGTAACTTAGTCCTTGAAAAGTCCTTATAAGGACCAAATTACTTGTATACCATTTTCAATTGTACTGATAATTATGTTCCGAGGTAAGAGTAGAATGTGGATTTATATTTAGGCTACATACTTGCTTTGAGTTACTCTAACTAAAATGTTTAGCCATTGTTTCCTTTATAATACCAGTTGAAGAGTTGATTCTTTAGCAGAATTCTTTGTTGCCCAGCGACGTCGGCTCCAGTTGAACGAGTGTTTTCGCAAAGTGGTCTCATAATTAGACCTCACCGTGTGTGCATGACTGATCAGCTGCTGGAAACACTTGTTCATTTATTATTATTATTATTATTATTATTATTATTATTTTATTTTTATTATTATTATTATTATTATTAAACTTGACAATTTCTTAAGCGCAGTAACATAGCTAGGTGGCTAAAGTCAAAGGCGCATTTGAAACGCTCTAATTTTGTGATTCGAATTGAAATTGTGTTTGGTTTTTTCCTTTCTGACTTTTTTGTCTGACAGAAGTTGGTCCTTGTCCTTGATCCTTGTCCTTGGGGGTCGGTCCTTGCGCTTGCGGGGTAAGTCCTGGTCCTTGTCCTCGTCCTTGGAGGGTCGGTCCTCGTCCTTAGGGGTTCGGTCCTTGTCCTTATCCTTGTCCTTGGAGGGTCGGTCCTTGTTAACATCACTGGTAGCGACGGGGGGCGGGGTATATCGGTATATATACCCCCCAAAAAAAATCAGTCTACCTTAAAGTTTTTTATGTGATTTACATGTGATTATATGTGGTTTATAGTTAAGGTTTATACCAACCCAAAATATTTATACTCTCTCAAATCAAATTCCTGACTACGCCCCTGCTAGTTACTTAGTTGAAGGGTGCTAGACTAGATTTTTCTCTGCTTTCCATGTAAGCTCACTACATGGTATCCCAAGTAAGCACCAAAGGATAAGCAGCTACTTACTTACTTGCTTAATCACATTCAGTTCAGTAAAATCCACTTGCTACCATATTAAAGATGCTGCACCATAATGGGTCTCCAGGGGGTGGGGGGTGGCCCGGGTGGGGGTGGGGTGACCAGTTAAAATATGCTTTAATTTACAGCAGCATATGACATTCAGACTGCTGCCGGATTCTCTTCGCATTGCTGAGGCCCGCGAATATTGTCCCAAATCAGGACGTAAATGTGAAGATAATTTTAATTTGCCATATCTTTTGATTTGTTCTTGATATGTAGGGTTTGTATGACGATTGATATATTGTTTGACCTTGCATTTGTCATGGTTTACTTAAATAAACAGATTTTGTATTGTATTGTATTGTATTTTACTCTCTGTGGTGTTGTTCTTGTTATGCGCAGTTTGGTTTTCAAAATGCTTGTTTTATGCAGTTAACCCCTTAACTGGGCAACTATTTGTAACTCAATGTAAAATGGATGAGCGTTACTCGGGGGCACCCAGTTAAGGGGTTAATAATGTTTGGATGATTTAGGATAAAACTGAGACGCTAACTTTATATTATTCTTGTATGGGTCCCCTTTGAAACACTTGACTCACATGGCGTAGTGGCAGCACATCAGCTATACATCCGAGTTAAACTGTCTATCTGCAGTGGCGGTTCCACGTTGGGGATGAGTGGGGATGCATCCCCCCACCTGACTTTCGGAGTTACTTTTTTTGCTTGTGAAAACCTATTTTTGACTAAAAGTCTAGTAAAACTAACTGGGATGACCTTTTTTTGCTTGTCAGCCTATTTTTAGGTAAAAGCATAGTAAAATTAGGGATAAAATTCCTTTTTTTGGCAAAGTTTATTGATTTTTTGTTATATTTTCATCCTCCCCACCAACTTTCTATGAATTCATTCATCCCCCCAGGCCCCCACCAAGAAATCCTGGCACCGCCACTGTTTATCTGGGTTCTATCCTGGGAGCTGAGACCATTCAGCCACTTGTCTGTTCTGTGTAGAGTAATGAGATCTCTTGTGAATTTCTTTAGCGCTTGTTAAGCTGGATTTCTACGTATTATCGTTTTCACCAGCGCTTTTTCTTATCCTCAATCCTGTCTGGTCCTGTTTTCCGGTGACCAACCGGTTGCTGTACGTGTCTTGACACCTCACTCATCTCATCCACGCGTGACGTGAAATCCAATTGGATCTGCCCTAAGTCATGAATATTCAACAGTTTTCTAATTTTAGTTACAAAGTTTTGCTCCTTCCCTTTGTGTAGTGCTTTAGCTGGTTCTTGCTAGTTATTTAATTGAAGGGTGCTAAACAAGATTCATCGCAGCTTTCCATGTAAGCATGCTACATGTGGTTGTGTTTGCTAGCATTGAAGATGGCAGTAGTGGTAGGCAGGGGCACAGCCAGGAATTCGATTTGGGGGATATAAATTTGAGGGGGTTTATATATATATATACACACACACACACACACACATATATATATATATATATATAAACTGATTTTTTGGGGTATATATGCCAATATACCTCCTGTCGCTACACCCCTCATCTTAGATGAGGGGGCTTAGATCAGATGACTCTAATTTGCTGGTCGTTCCTCGAACTTGCATTGTGTTTGGAGATTGTTCTTTCCGTGTTCAAGGTCCAAAGCTATGGAATTCTCTTCCACCAGAACTCCGTGACATCACTAGCACCAGACTATCTTTCCTTGCTAGGCTAAAGACTTAGTTTTTCATCAGCAGCGACGCTTTTGACTAAAAAGCGCCTTTGATATAATTAAACTTAATCAATCAATCAATCATGTTGTGTGTTCAGATCTTACCTTACCCACTGAAAAGCATGCATGTATAAGTTGTTTGTTCCTAAAAAATTTCACTATTCAATGTTGCTCTATTTTATTGTAGTTATGAACTTATGATGAATCTTTCCTTCCATGTAAACTAGTTCATATAAACGCGTGAACACGTAAGCATTTGAACGGTTCATCGTTTGAAATTAGGCACGATTGGAAAGCGATTCAGCGCGATCGGTCTCGAGAACACGGAGGAAAACCGGCGCGTTTACCGCCAACTGCTTTTCAACGCCGGCGCAGATCTGCCGCACTACATCAGTGGGGTCATCCTTTACCATGAAACCCTCTACCAGAAAGGCAATGATGGTAAGTCCTTCGCACAGCTTCTGAAGAGCCAAGGCATTATTCCCGGAATCAAGGTTGATACTGGAACTGTGAACCTTGCTGGAACCGATGGAGAAGGAACAACTCAAGGTATTTTATTATTATTATTATTATTATTATGTAAAAGTTCCGTGGAAGGCGACTGTGTTAAATCTTTGAGTGTTACAGTTATTCATTGTAGGAGAAAGGATTTCTCTCTTTATCATTTATTTTTATTTTTATTTTTATTTTTAGTATTACTTTTAGTATTAGTATTAGTATTATTTCCAGACAATTTCTCCAGCACAGTAAACAAGGCTAAAGCCTGTGACAAGAGTGCTTTGACATATATCATTTAAATCCTATATTAAATAGGTGTGTTTTTAGATTCCTTTGATAAATTGATATCAGGAAAGTTATATCCTAGAGGAGTGATTATGAAACACTATGATTACAGTGCATCAGAGCTGGTTGATTTTATTTTGTGGAAGTGACAAAGTTTTCACACCAGGTGGCGCTAATTTTGAAATCTGGTGGTGTTTAGGTTTGGACGGGCTGGCCGAGCGTTGCGCTCAATACAAAAAGGACGGCGCAGACTTTGCCAAATGGCGCTGCGTCCTGAAGATTTCCGACCACACGCCAACGTACCTGGCCATGCTGGAAAATGCGAATGTTCTCGCACGCTATGCCATGATCTGTCAACAGGTTTGCATGATTGTTGAAGATCAACTGCTTTAATTATAATGTCTTTACAAATTTTTCAGAAAAGCAATACAATACAATATCTCTTTATTGATATAAACCTTAACAAAACACAAGGTCAAACAATACAATTATCAAGTATAAACCAAATTTTTAAAAATATTAGAAATTAAAATTATTTTTATATTTTGTCCTAAAAAAGTTTTAAAATAAAGTTTTTATCAGTCAAGAATTGTCTATATTAACCCCTTAACTGGGCAACTATTTGTAACTCAATGTAAAATGGACGAACGTTACTCGGGGCGCCCAGTTAACGGGTTAACATATACCCTACATATCAAGCACAAATCAATTGCATTTCCAAAGTCAGACTGACACTTTCACTTCGTGTTTTTCCTCCTGTGAAAATTAAAATGAGTAGATTGTTATGCATTTCTCCTCTCTTGATGCTTATTTTGATCTTGATTGAACGTTTTCGTTGTAGGCTGGCATTGTGCCAATTGTTGAACCCGAAGTTCTTCCAGATGGTGACCACGATCTTGAAACTGCAAAAAGAGTCACAGAGGATGTAAGCTTACACAGTAGCGGCTCCACATGGGGGACCCGGGGTGGCTGTGCTCCCCCTATTGAATGTGTCTGCCACCAGTGGCCCCTCTGTTGGGACCCTATACTTATTACTACATACCTATCAACAAATTCAACGTGTACCTATCAACCTATCAATGTGTTGCCCCCCACGCTTAGAAGTTGCCACCCCAACGGCCCCCACTTGTCAAATCGTGGAGCCACCAATGAGTTTACAAGTATAGCACCAATAATAAAAATATTTACTATATTTTCAATTGAAAATCCCTATTGTATAGGATATTCTGAAGAGGCTGTATCTTTCTATCTTTTTTTAATAGGCTTCTCTGTTCTGAAGTCTACACTGTACTTATGTAGCAGTCTCTGTCATTTTATTTTTAATGAGTGTGATCTAACCAGTGTTTTGATAAATTTCTATTATGAAATGCATAGAATTTATGATTGACTACAATATCTCTAGGGTTTTCTGCTATTTATTTGTGTTTTCAGGTCTAATCTGATCTAATCATAAACTTCTATAGCGCCACTTCATAATACATAACTCGTATATACATAACTCGTATTGTTTGCTCATTATTAGTAAAACATGAACCCTTCAGTTTTGTTCCTTCTGTAGGTTTTGTCATTCGTGTACAAGGCCCTGGCTGACCACCACATCTTCTTGGAGGGCACCCTTCTGAAGCCAAACATGGTGACCGCTGGGCAGTCTTGCTCTAAGAAATACACCCCACAGCAGGTTGCCGAGGCAACGGTGACAGCTCTACGCCGAAGGGTTCCAGCCGCTGTTCCAGGTTGGTCTTATGGAACTGTTAATCGATTTTAAAAAGATCAACTTTATTTTTGACGTTTTGGTACCGGGCGCTTTGGGGTCCATTAGACTGGGGGAACCCAGACTCAGGACAGAGGCGTAGCTAGGGGGTTGAGGGTACATATGTCCCCGGGTGCCAAGGTGGGGGGCACAAAAATTGGGTTTAGGGTTACAAAAAAAGTAAAGCAAAGCATCAATTTAGTTGTGACGACCTATTTTGTCATTTTCAGGGTTTTCATGAAGTCGAGGGGGCGCCATGGGGATAGTTTGTCCCCGGGCAACGGATAGCTGAGGATCAATAGCGATGACCTTTATTTTGCTTGTCGGGGTTTTTCTGAAATTAAGAATTTTTTAAAGTTCAGAGGGCGCCATCGGTATGTTTTGTCCCTGGGTGCCGGACACCCTAGCTATGCCTCTGACTCGGGACTCGGGGCCATGCTACTATTATGCTAATGATTCAAATACGGCTTTGGAACAAGTAAAGGATTTTTTATTGCTTACCATTGTTTAAAGTTTCATTAACCTTATGTTTCTGGTATGATTTCACATGCTTGTAAACCTGACGATGCTTGTCCGCACTGGCAACCGAGTGTTAACGATGTACGCGTGGTGCCTGTTCTTCAGGTATCACGTTCCTTTCGGGAGGTCAATCGGAGGAGGAGGCGACAATCCACCTGAACGCCATCAACCAAGTCGGTCTGTTGAAACCCTGGGCCCTGACCTTCAGCTATGGCCGCGCTCTTCAAGCTTCTGTTCTCCAGGCGTGGAAGGGAAAGCCGGAAAACGTTAAAGCGGGACAGGCGGAACTTCTGAAGCGTGCCAAGGTTAATATCACTTGGTCAAGGGGCGTTACTGGGCATTATGGCAGTGGCGCCATAGAAGTTGATTGATCGATTGATTGATTGATTGATTTGCTGACTGACTGACTGACTGTTCATGATTTCTTTAACAGAGCAAATATGCTAAATAGATTTTGATTATTTCAATTGTGGCTATAACTATTTTTGAAATAAGGCATATTTTTTAATGCAAATGTGCTTCCAGAGTAGGATCTTGAAGTCAAAAAAAGACCTATAGCTTTAAAAAATTCAAGATTAAAATAATTTTCTGATATTATATTATCTCTTATGATCTTATTCAAATAAAAAATTGTTTTATTTCTAAAATGACTTCTCTGTTTGTTTTCCAATGTCTTAATGTAAGATCAGGTCTTTGCAAAGATTATTGTATAGCTGTTTATGTAAAATTGTTAATGATGGTTTTGCGTTAAATTTTTGTCCAACAGTCAAACAGCGAGGCATCGTTGGGAAAGTACCACGGTGGAGCCGGTGGAGCGGCGGCCGGAGAGTCCCTGTTCATTGCTGGACACTCGTACTAAGAAGGAGACACGCCGAGAACACTCCACACCTATCCCATGTGTTTATTCGTAGTTTACTGTAGTTCATGATATGACATCAGACATCATTTAGTAGCTACATGTGTAACGTGACTTTAACAGAGCCATATGGGAATGTTTACCAAAATGCAACAATTTGATGTTCTCTATTGTTTGCATTTGATTTCGTATTTCGTACACTTGAGTGGCCTGTGAATTTTATACGCCCTTTACACGCTATTCCATTATTCCATTTCTCTTTACTTTGATTATTTACCATCAAAATCTGAGATTCTGTGTTGGTTAATAACTAGTCGCTGCGGTGTACAACGTACTTTCTACCAGAATAGTTTCTGAAGGACAGCTTCCGATTAATTTATTTGGGTGACTTTTTCTCAAATGCTTGACTTTTTATGATTTGCATCAATGCGTATATTTATGAGGAGTCTTTACGTGTACCCAAAATTACATTACGCAGGAATTGATTAGCACAGATGCTTAATTTTGTCTGAGGACATGAAATTATCTATGAAATTAAATAACTATATTTATATATCAATTAAATTAATGTTCATTTTCATAAACAGATTTTAATTTTTCATAAAATGATCTTGCAATGTTGTTGGAAGTATTTTCCCATCTACTGATTGTGACGAAGCATTAAGACCTTCGAATAAGTAGCTAAAGTGGTACTACTTTGAAAGTACTATTTAACAATTCACAAGAGTTACTTACTTACATGTTGATATTGTGAAGTTTTGGCAGGGGCGGAGCTAGGGTGTCCGGCGCCCGGGGACAAAGCATACTGATGACGCCCCCTCAACTTGACAAAAATCATAAGAAGCAAAAAAGGGCGCCGTTCTGTCCATTTTGGCGCCCCTTCATTCTTCATTCAACTTCGTGAATACTCTTACAAGGAAAAAACGGTCATCACCCGTAGTGGAACATCTTACCTTAAACCAATTTTGGCCCCCCCCACAACTCGGCGCCCGAGGACATCTGTACCCCCCTGCAGCCCCCCAGATCCGCCTCTGGGTTTTGGTTGTTTTTTTATTAAACAAAGTTGTAGAAAAAACACTATTTTGGTTATTGTGTAATATTTGTTGTGAATATGTGTGCAAGAGAGATTAGTCTGTTTTCCTCCACATTTTCTTTTGTTGTTGATTCTCCTGATTCATGGTGAAGTGCAGTGTTTATTCTATCCACCTTGACATTGGGGGGATTTTTAAATGTTTGGGGGGGACAAGGTCTGAATCTCCACACTTGGGGGGATTTCCACCCCAGCCTACATTTTTAAAAAGTTGGGGGATTTTAAAACTTGGGGGATTCCCCCCAGAGAAGGCCTAGAATAAACACAGGTGAAGCGTCACTTTTGCTTAAAGCATGACAAAATAGGGCACGCTCAAAATCAGCAACTGCTTTATATAAATTTATCCGAATAGTCATACGACACATTTGCAATTCAACTTCATTATTTTTGTGCCATACTTTGCTGTGATGGAACCAGCGGCGTAGCCAGGATTTTCCGAAGGGGGTTATGGTTACCATGATTACCAACTCCAGAAAATCTGACAAGCAACAAAATTTTATGATCATGATTGATTCCCTAGATTTACAACATGGAAAGAAATTCTGACAAGCAAAAAAGGTCATCAATGATATATTTTGCTTGATCAAGTGAATTATGTATGTACAGTATATGAGATTGTACATTTATATTGATACGCAATGAACAAATTTTTGTCAAACCGACATGTTTACCCCCTCTCTTGGCTACGCCACTGGATGGAAAATTGGTTGGTGCCAAAGAATTGTGGATCCAGATTACAGAACTAATAGAAGGCACACTGTGCTGCAGAAGATCACGTTGAAGACCGAGAAGAGCTTCTCAGCGTGATTTGAAGTGATAGGAGGCATTACTGTTAGCGGTGGCGTTAGCGCGAAGTTTTCTTCATAAAGAAAGCGACTCGATGCACTAACGGGTCTTGAACCCGCTCCGTCAGCCTACTGCTTCAGCGCTAACCATGGCTAGCTAGCTGGCCTTGGCGTACCCCACTCTGCCATCTTCTTTTCAATAATTGCAATGGCCTTATCCAGCAATGCAATTCTTAGTAGGCCTACTATCAACAAATTTAGATTTAAGTCACGTTTCTTCTGGGTTTTTTCATAGTCTGCCTTGGTGGTTCCCCACTCCCACTCAGACCGATATCTGGAATTTACCATGTCCAGCTGACCATCAAACTTCGACTGCAGACTAAGCGCATCGGATAAGCAGCCTCTGTGGTATATGTCAAAAGCGATATAGAAATTCACGAGATTTTACTTACTAACTTACTTATACCCACTCTTTAGAGCAGTGTCTCGCAAACTTTTTACCTCGCGGCACACTAAACAGAACAAATTTTTTTCACGGCACATTCTTCATAAAATTACAAAACCAACCAACAATTTATTAAATTGAGTGTTCTTTATTAAGGAACTGCCGGGTCTGCAGTCACATATAATGATATGTAGATGTAACAAACGCGAAAGTAACGTTCATAGACTGTAGATTCTCGCCGTTGTTTTCCTTAGTGTCGTTTTCACCTTGCATTTTCTCAGATCTTGCCAAAAATTTATCCATTTCAAATGTCATAGGGCTAAATCTCGGTAAAAGCATCAAATTCAACTGTTACTATACTTATAGTTACCCTACTATTGGAACATCTCAACACATGCAATGTAATAATTTCAAAACGGTAATTGGGTCAAATGTATCCTTGCGCGCTCAGACGCTGTTGTTTTTACATTGTAAAGGTCGCAAGGACGGTGACGTCAACGAAAGACGTTAATTTCTGGCAGTTGTATCGTTGCGCGCGCAACGTTATATAAAAAATGGATGTCCGATATATTGTATTGTAGGCTGTGCCGCAGGCTGGTGTGAGGTTCTATATATGACGCCATTTTTACACTTGCTCATCCGGCAAAATTTTTAGGAAGGGAACAAAAAAATTAAAATAATAGTAAAATTCTGAAATTCTTTCACGGCACAGCTGGAATCTCTAGCGGCACACTAGTGTGCCGCGGCACACAGTTTGCGAGACACTGCTTTAGAGATTCATTACATACAATTAATCCGGCGTTTATTTTAAATCGCCCGGTGGCAACACGGCGGCTGAAGGAGAAGCTCCGAAGCTCGAGACTCGAGAGACCGGAGGGAAGATGGCGTCGTCTTCTGGTCGTAGCCATGTGGACGTCAACGAACGTCGTTTGCGGCCGATTTACGGTTAGTCTCCACAAGAATTTCGTACATTTAATTTCCCGATTCGCCGTTCGTCGATTGCGCCGAACATCTCGACGAGAGACTCTAGATTCTAAGCGAGCAGTTGCACATAAATACACTGTCCTGCTAGCTAAAGGTTCAGTCCAAATCGTCGACTTCTGTTGCGCCACTTAGATATATGTTTACGAAGACTTTGAGTTATTCGGATATGAAACTAGTCCAAATGCAAGATTGGTGATAGGCTATCCGGATGACAGTGTATGGAGTTGCCCTCATTTCGATATTCGTTGACTGTTCCTGTTTGATTTTCGTTACATGTTTGGGAAATTTTGGGACAGAATTGCGCGTTCCATTTTTAGTTATGTGCAGTATCTTGAGCAGTTACTCAGAAATGAGAATTATAACAAATTGAGCTTCTAGTCTGCATGAAAAGAAATAATTGTAGGTGCGGATACGCCTTGGAAACATGGCAAGACCAGCCTGAAATGTTTCAGAGCATGACATTTTAATAGAATACAATGAATGTAGGAATTGATCTGTAAGACACAGTGAAGCGAGTGTCTCTTCCTCACGTGTGCATTTGTCTTTCTTCCCAGTGTTATTTGTTTTACCATAACAGTGCAATGCCCTCAAACACATGCATCCAGTAGCATTGTTATGTTCTGTTAACTGGACAATTTATATAGCGCTGTAGCATAGTTAAAAATACCAAAGTCAAAAGCGCTTTGACAACGCTGACATGGCAATGGAGGTAAGGTGTCGATGTTAAAAGATCCACTTGGAGGGTAAAAAAGAACTTTGCCACCGTAAGGAAATCCGGTATCAAGTCCTTGAGAAGCATTATCTGCAGTGATCGGGTGAATTAGTGTTATCTACATCTACATCTACATACTCTCCCTCTGACTGATCTCTGGAATGACCTGGATCTTTTGCGGATTGATTTTGAAGTACCATCGATTGATACCTTGGGTATTAGAACTGGTGCTATAGAAGTGCATAATTATTAATTATTATTTATTATTATTATTATTATTATTATTATTATTATTATTATTGAGACAGTTTTTATGGTGCAGTGGGCATGGCAGAGGTGCATCAATCTAATATTACATTTATTGGATGCCTCAGTGTTTTGAGCCTTTGTTTTGTTCAGAGTGAACCTGTATCCTTGGCTTCAAGTTTGGAGTTTGTCAACGCTAATGTGGATTATGTAGTGCTTAGATTTTCATTAAGACGTATTAGTAACTGACAGAATTTCTTACTTACCATACCTACCAGTTGCACTTTTGCACTTACCTACTGTGATAAATCACAGCAGCCAGTTGATTAATGGGACAGTTAGGTATAATTTAATTAATTAATAAAGTTATTTAATTGTAATTAATTAAATGTAATTAATGAGCAGGAAAATGATCTTCAATGTTTTGGTTTTATATTTTATTGTATTTTATTTATTTTATTGAGTTTCTCATTCAAAATGTACCATGCTCTCGGGCTAAAGGACTAAATGAGTGCATGTGCTTATGTTTCAAGGCCTAAAGTATAGGCTATTTATTCTTATAGGTCTGTGGATTCTTGATGTTTGGCATTGTCACGCTTCTTGGTGTCAGCTAATGATGACATTGCCTTGTAGTTTTTCATTTAATTTGAGTGAAATTCAAACCCATGACCTCTGTATCTGAAGTGTAGACACTAACTCAGGGTTGGGCAAACTACGGCCCATGGTCCGCATGCGGCCCACAAGATCATTTAGAAATATGTATGTGACAGGTAGAAAGTGACATAATTTTAAATTATTTTACGGAAACACGGCGCTATTTATAAATCTTAGAAAGGAATGGCAGCACCCAGGCAAAAGAAAAATTGTGGCTCCAATTTGCCCCCAGAATGTCTTGACAAACAAGTTATTGCATTGTATTATGGTATTGCAATAACGGATTCTGATCTTAAAGAAGTACTTAAAATTCTTCTTTTTTTCCCAGTTGAAATTATAAACATTTTAAAACATTTTGGCTTTTTGTATGTGTGGCCCACCTTATGTAATATTAGGTTTCATGCAGACCTTTAAAGAAAAAGTTCGCCCACCTATGAACTATTCACTGCACTCCTGTTAAGACTGTGTACAGTTGATCTGATTATGAATGACCCTCCTTTGGCTATAGCTACTTCATTTTAGGATTAAGTGCCTAGGGATAAGGAACTACTTTGGTGCTGCTTTTGAAAGCGCTATAGAATTTAACGAGATTTTACTTACTTACTTAGTTAATGTATATATATGAATTTTTCAGATTGTCTTGATAATGGAAATAACAAGAAAGCTATCCAAGAAGCTGACAGAATTCTGAAGAAGCAGAGAGACTTCAGCTGTGCTAAGGTTGGCAGGCTATTTCTTGGTATTATCTAAAGTAGAAAATGCAGACATTTGAATGGGCAAAGGAAGTGGACTGAAGGAAAAAATTGTTTGACCATTTCTGGATACAGTCACTCTTTTAACCCTTTGATGCTGACATACTGCCACAGTGGGATGACCATATAATTGTAATTTTCAAATTCCAGCAATAACGGGATGAACATATGTTAGGTCTCAGGGATCCAGGGTTATCGACTTTTCTGTACAGGCTTACAGTGTTCAAAGGGTTAAATCATTGAAATAACTTTTCTATACGACTGACTATTATTTTGTACTTATTTACCCACTGTTATGTCGAATTATTATTATTATTAGCTAGACGATTTCTATAGCGCAATGAGCATGGCAAAAATGGCCAAAGACAAAAGCGCTGTACAGTATTACGTATACTACATAATTGCATTTTGGCTTGTATTTTCAACTTGTACGCCATTATCGTTTATCGACGTTTAGACTTCTGTTGATGTACCATTCCAATTTGAAAAATTCGTAGCACTATTTTTGCGTTTGGTTTAACCATAATGGAACCGCAATTCTTTTGATGTTGACGACTGCAGGCGTTGAAGTGCCTGGCTCTCGTTCGCCTCGGTCGCCATGACGAGTCTACTCCTCTTCTGCAAGATGTTCATTGTCAGCAGCCGCATGACGAACCTACGCTACAGGCGATGGCAATGTGCTACAGAGAACTATACAAATGTATGTTGTAGTTGTTAGAACTACTACTACTACTACTACTACTGCTACTACTGCTATTAACACTACTACCACTACTACTACTACCAGTACCACAACTACCAGTACCACCACCACTACTGCTACTACTACTGTAATGTAATAAAGCATTTGTATAGCACCTCTTATATTTCTACTCAGAAGCGCTCCTGGCATTGGAGTTGCGTGATAAAGTAGTGAGACTAGCTTTACTATTACTACTGCTGCTACTACCACTACTACTACTACTACTACTACTATTACTACTAGTACTACTACTACTACTACTACTACTACTACTACTACTGTAATGTAATAACGCCTCAAGTCCTGGCTATTCAGAACTAGTTATTGTATTTAGTTATTTAGTTATGTAATGTGTTCGCGCAGTCTGTCAACTACTCACCACATTAATCTTGACTTTACTTACTTACTTACTTACTTACTTACTTACTACTGTACGATGAAAACCCAACTGATGTCATGCAGTGGAACTCTTCACATTGTATGATTTCACATGGAGTTGTGAGTGTAGCAGGATATAGTTGGTGCTAATTGGAAATCAATCGACCAATCAATCAATAAAATTTTGTGGTGCTACTGTGACGGTGCCTAGGGGACCAGCCAATTTCACACCAAATCCAGTCTTTATTACAGCCAGGTAAAGGCAGAAAGGTAAGCGAGATTGGCGGGAGAGCAATCTAAGAAAGATAGGCCAAGCCAAACACCCTGTACATCGGTCAGGAGTATTATGACTTGAGGATGAACGTTACCATAAGAAAACTGATATTAGATAGGTTTTATTGTATTTGGTCTGACTAATCGTTGACCATAGACTTATTGATTTACTTATTTTCTTTTAGAGAAATAACCACGGCAACTAAATTTCTAAATTTGAATTATTCTGATGATTGATTGATTGATTGATTGATTGACAGTGGATCTGATGGCCGACATGTATGAAAACGCTTACAAAAAGAAGCCAGACAGCGAAGAGATTCTGAATGCTCTTTTCATGGCTTATGTTCGAATCGGCAATTACAAAAAGCAACAACAGGTGGCGATGGCGCTGCACAAGCTCCGACCCCAGAAGAATCCGTACTACTTCTGGGCAGTGATGAGTATCGTCATGCAGGTTCGTTCCTAATTGGATACTTGAACACTTTGATTGGATAACTAAATTATCTTCTATTTGGATACTTGAATAGTGATTGGATAATTGAATTAATTTCTAACTGAATGTAACCAATGACTATTCAAAACAATCTGTCTCGTAGAAAAATGTATGGCTATTTGCTTTGAAAGTAGACTCATAACTCTTAAGCTACCATAACTGAGTATACTTGGTCTGATTGCATGTATTTGCAAAGTATTTGGCGGTTTAAGGGTTAATAAAGTTTATAGTGGGCTTGAGACAGACATTTTTATTCTGCGGCAATGCGGAATTGAGCCAGTTGGCTCAAAATTAAGTTGGAGTTGAGTCACTTCAGCGACCTGAGCACAGTTTGACTCGCGAGTTAAGTCTTGAGCTGAAGTAATCTCAGTTGCTCAGATGTAAAAATATTTTGCTATGCTCATTGATGAAAGAAATCTGAAATTCATTTTAAGAGTGTTAATTTTTTAACTAGATAAAATATGGATAGACATTCACATATATTGTGCTTGCTCTTTGCAGTTGTTGTAAATATTTTGCAAAATTTACTGGAGCCAATCATGTATTTTGACAAAAATTTTCATAGATTTGTGGAGTCTAGCTTATGTCTGAAATAAAGTAATGTAACAAAATAATAAAGTAATGAAATTATGTAATATTGTTAAATTTTACGTAGTTTGATCATGTATTTCAAAGATGGGCTGGTGATGATGGTAATGTTTTGCCATCTGGTGACTTTTTATTTATTGCTATGAACTTTAGTACGTGTGAAAGCCTGTTAATGAAGAACGAATTTAATTATTTGCAGGCTTACGAAAACGAGAACTTGGCAAATTCTATGTTTCTTCCTCTTGCTGGAAAAATGGTGGAAAAGTTCATCAACGAAGGGAGATTAGAGGCAGAAGCAGGTTCTGAATTGCACTCTGAATCCACGTTTGCTATTGTTCAAATGAGTTTCATGTATAAATCAAGATTTAGTAGTGTTTAATTATAATTTCCATCAGAAGACTACTACCACTACCACTGCTAGTAGTGTAGTAGTAGTAGTAGTAGTGTAGTAGTAGTAGTAGTGTAGTAGTAGTAGTAGTAGTAGTGTAGTAGTAGTAGTGTAGTAGTAGTGTAGTAGCAGTCATGTAGTAGTCATGTAGTAGTAGTAGTAGTAGTGTAATAGTAGTAGTGTAGTAGTAGTAGTAGTAGTAGTAGTAGTAGTAGTCAGAAGACAGAAGACACCGAATGACTTTGGAAGAAATAGCAAAGGACAGAGAACTTTGAAGAGATGTCATGGAGAAGAAGTCAATAGCTGGACACAGCTGGAGGACGAAGACCTGACCTGACCTAAATTATAATTTAGGCGTGGGAAGATGGCAGAAGTGGACAGGCACGCCAACAGAATGTCTTCAATCCCTGTAGGAGCCCCTATTTGGCGACTCGGCCTTACTTGCTAAAGGGCGGTTGTAGCATCAAACATTGCGAAAGTGACCATAGGTTCGGTGGAAGAGGCTGGCCGCTGTCCACCAATGAATGGCTAAGCCACCTATAAACTGATGGCCACAGAAACGGAGATCAGCACCTGACCCTAGGGGCATTGAAGCCTACGGATGAAACTTTTACATTTACTTAATTATAAATTATCTGACATTATTGACACTGCTTAATCCTTTGAATTTGTGATACCACTTTAGTGGTAATGACCATGTAATCGTATTCCCCGAATTTCCGCAATAGTGGGATGAGCGTAAACTCAGGGATCCAGGGTTAACAGCTTGTACTTACAGGCTGACAGTGTTCAAAGGGTTAACATTGTAGTTTAAAGGTTCTTTTATTATTTATTTATTTATTTATTTATGCAGTATTGTTTATAAATTTTTAGAAGTACGGATTTACCTTATCATTCTACAGTCAATGGCAAAGTTTGAAGAAGCGCTTGCAGTTCTGAAAGGACCTCTATCAGGTAATCTGCTTCATTTCTGGTGTTGGTTTAACCCTTTTGGCCCAATGTTGGTTTAACCCTTTTGGCCCGATGTTGATTTAACCCTTTTGGCACCATGTTGGTTTAACCTTTTTGGCCCAACAATCCATTATAACCAACATGTTATGAAGTTGAATTATTGGTCTTTTTCCTTTTTTGTATACAGTTGAGCATGTTGTTGAAATATGACATTAGCCATACTGATTATTATTTCGATAAAAATCTACCTGTTTTCATATTAAACTTTTGATGTTTTGTAAATGTATTTCTTGCAGAAAAACTTGTTTCTGAGCCAGATTTTCCTAGTTTTCTTGAAGTCGAGCTATTGACAAAATTAGAACTCTGGACAACTGTTAATACAGCATACAAAAGGCTTATTGAATCAAAGTAGGTGCTTTAAACTAAACACCTGGTTTATTTATTTATTTATTTCAAGACAACTTCTATAGCACTGTAAAGGTAAAGGTAGGTCCCGTACTCGAGTCCGAGCGTTGGGTTCCAGCGCTTATCTCCTGCCTGGGCAATCAGCAACGTAGGTGGTATAAGCCATTAATCTGGGGTAGGTTGCCGTTACTTTCCCCAGACCCACGTTTTACCTCGCAGCTTAACGCTGCTCCTCAGTTTACCACCGCCCTCTAGCGAGTAAGGCTGAGTCGACCTTAGGACTCCTGCGGGAATTGAACCCGCGACCTTCTGCTCCATCGTCCCGTGTTGTTGCCACTCTGCTAACTTCCTGCCCCTATAGCACTGTGTACTAAGCTAAGGCCTATGACAAGGGCGCTGTACACTATATCCTAAACCATAGAGGTGCATCTGTAGCTCTCTCTTAGGAACAGCCCAGCTGAGTCGGCCTCAGTCACTGCGGTCGGCAAGGCGTTCCAGAGTAACAGTTATCTTAAATATTATATTTAAATATGATTATTTTTGCATTTACCGTTGTTGTTGTTTTATTGTTCTTATCGCTACAATCACTATTAGACATTCTGATGATCTGATATGGTAAAGTAAATGCTCCAGGAGCTCAGACTTAAAGTTGAGCAGAAAAAATGGAAATAATGATATTTCAGTGATTATTATTATTATTATTATTATTATTATTATTATTATTATTTACGGCAATTTATATAGCACAGTAACATAGCACTTTACATAGGAGTCACTTAAGAGATTTATAAGACTTGTATTATGACTTATAAGATAAGATGATGAGGATGACAAGGACGAAAAAATGTAAATCTTTGAAGCTGATTTTGAACAGCAATGGAATTCTAGAAGTAAAAGCTGCTTCTTGTTTGTATGCTTGGATTTTGACATAACCAGTTTTAACTGTGGGCGTCTGCACATTAGGACAAGACGGAGCACGTCCCCCCAGGGAAAATGCAAATACTAATATTTTACATTTAAATTTGAAAACCTTGCCAACAAATATTAACCATGAACATTGTGTTAAAATGTGTTTTGCCCCGTCTGGAAAAATTCATGTGGCATAACCATGACCATTGTGTTTTGCCCCTCCTTTGAAAAATTTCTGTGGGCGCCCGTGGTTTGAGCTGCGTTTATCGTAAAGATGAAATTTCCGCTTCAAGTTATGGATTCTTTTTATGATTTAGTCCAGACTCTTGGCAGTGCTATAAGGAGTACCTACGATCATCCTTCATTCTCATCGACGCACATTCGAATACTGAGGACGGCGTTGTCAACTGGTAAGAGTTTAACCCTTTTGTCAATTAAGACCGATATTTCGGCTTCATAGCCTTTTGGCTATTCGGATCGCTGTAGTCGTAGGGTTAAGATTTGACTGTAGGGTTTACGAGTGACGTTGAAATGAAAAATATTAAATGCAAGCTTTTTGACTTGAACTTGTTGATATTTTTTTATAATACTGTCGGCTTTTATATGCCTTAATCAAGTATAGTTTTAATAGTAGGAGGAACAACTGACAACATAGATGTCGACTTAGAACCATGCATATTAGAAACAAATGACTCTTCAAATGACTCGTTATATACTGGAATTTCTTGCTTCGGCCGAGAAATTATTCTGATAACGAATCTATTTTAAGCAAGATTTTGGATTAAATCTCAAATTGTCAGATTTCATGAGATGAGAAACACAGAAGTTCAATATATTGTCTTAAGTGTGACAGATGACATTTGTGAACACCAGGTGGCAGGGTGTAATTAGGTCATGGGTCAGATCAAGCCTCTAGCTTGTCAGTGGGTGGAACCTAACATATTCTTTCTATTAAATATATTTTATTTATTTTCATTTGAGTAAGAGTTATGGCTTTAATTATTTTGAGTATATTACAGAACATATTCACTGATTGCTCAGTATTGTAAATATTGTTGTATGATCATGAATAATAATGAGCAGGTCATGAATTTTAATGAATCGGCCATGAATACTAATGAATAATTCACGAATATTAATGAATAGTCTTTGAATATTAAGGATGGGGTGGTTTTGTCCGTTCTGTGTTAGTTCTGACACGGCAGCAGATGACACGGTTGAAAGGGTCGTTGAGTTCCTGTCGACCATGGTCAGACGTGACAGGGATTCGAGGGAGGGCGCCACTCCCCCGCAGTTACCGTATCCGATCCGAGGTCCTTATCTCGGCCGGCTGGAACTTCTGCGGATATTGAAAGACCGCAACGACGTCAACTGGAACAAAGTCCTCGGTAAGATTCCTTGACCCGGTCGACCAATAAGACCAATAAACTGAGCATTTTCAGATCTAGGCTTAAAACACATCTCTTCCAACTAGCATTTCCTCCATAGTCTGTCTTGCTGTTTCCCTCTGACTGATCTCTGGAATGACCTGGTCTTTTGCAGATGGATTTGAAGTACCATCGATTGGTACCCTTGAGTATTAGAAATGGCGCTATAGAAGTGCATAATTATTATGATTATTAAGACTTATATACCTGTTAAACTGTCACTTGCAAATCTCGTAAGGCTGATATGTTTTGATTTAACGTTGGCCTCCTGCATAAAGCGTATCTGCCTTAGTAGCGCTGTGAACAACCGTACAGTGTTTAGTTTGACCAAGTGTGGTAAAAAGTGGTAAAGTACTTCCTGAGTTCTCAAGGCTTATAGGGCGGCGCTGATCTTTGTTTTCTTGGGCGACTTCCGTTAGTCTTTTTTCGTCCGTCCAGAGACTTGAAGGCTTTGGGGAGCCAATCCATTTTATCATTTGTAGTATC
Source organism: Metaphire vulgaris (assembly GCA_018105865.1). Taxonomy (NCBI): domain Eukaryota; kingdom Metazoa; phylum Annelida; class Clitellata; order Crassiclitellata; family Megascolecidae; genus Metaphire; species Metaphire vulgaris. The sequence goes on along the minus strand of CM030865.1, from coordinate 10,444,221 downwards.
TACAATGCTGTTAGTGTTAGAAACCGCGTCCTTGTACGTGTAAGTTGCCTGGACGTGACGGGGTGTTTGATAGTATGTGTAAGGGTTTTGGCTTCTACCCCTCCCATAGAAATTGCTGCTGTTATTGCGTCTATACGAAACTCCCCCACGATGCATTGTTAATACGAGTAATCTGAGTATGAAAATGAAACTATATTTTTAGTGAACTAAGTTATGCTATAAAAAGCAAAAAAAATACAAGTAGTTTTGAAAATTTATTATAAAAAGAAAATAGCATTTATCTATAAATGTTTCACCTCTATGTCGGCTTCTTCAGAATGGATGGATGGATGGATGGATACATAGATAGATAGTGCAATTGGATGAAGGTTTTCTTTGAAATTTTGCTTTGTTTCAAGGAAATCCACTTGAACTCATCTGCCAATACTACGACCAATTTGGTGATAAGCCGTGCTGTTTCTCTGATCTCCAGCTGTACGCTGCTCTTCTGAACGAAACGGAAAAGCAGCAGGTGCAAGTGAATCTAATTTCAACGAATTTGCTGTTCTGTCCGAGTATAGCAACGGGGGGGGGCGGGGCAGAGAGTGGATCACATGGGTCAAGGGTTCAGTGCAACATATGGGTCAAGGGTTCAGTGGCTCATATGGGTCAAGGGTTCGGTGGGTTACATGGGTCAAGGGTTTAATGAGTCACATTGGTCAAGGGTTGAGTGGGTCACATGGGTCAAGGGTTGAAAGGGTTACATGGGTTAAGGGTTGAATGGGTTACATGGGTCAGGGGTTGATTGAGTCACATTGGTCAAAGGTTGAGTGGGTCACATGGGTCAAGGGTTGAATGGGTCAAGGGTTTGGTGGATTACATGGGTCAAGGGTTGAATGGGTTACATGGGTCAAGGGTTCAGTGGATTACATTCATTAAGGGTTCAGTGGGTTAAATGAGTCATTTTGAGTGACTGCCATTTCTGATTGACATGCAATACCATGATATTAATCTTTTTTCTGTTTATAAGTTCTAGTTTTTCTTTTTATAAGTTCTATTTATGAATAATTATTTATAAAATGTTAATTATTCTAGTTTTGTTTTTGGTCTCAGATGATTACTGAATTGTTGGCAAAACTTGGCATTCACAGTCAAGACGGCCAGATTGTCATGGCAGCAGATGTAAGTCGAAAGTATTAACACGTAGCGGACGAGCTTCTATAGTGCCATTTTAGTCACATTCACTTGGCATCAATTGCCATAGAGTTTCACATCTGTAGGAACTGTTAGAGATGATTGTATGAGATTTTTGGCTGATTTAGTTTGGACTTAAGTTGCTTTTCCTTTGTGCGTAAACTATGTGGTGTTATTATTTCTTTGCGCAGCTATGCCAATGCTAGTGAAAAGTTAAATTTAGCTTGACTTTCTTTATTATTATATTATTATTATTATTATTATTATTCCAGGACAATTTATATAGCGCTGTACGCATGCTGTAAAGTCCAAAATCAAAAGCGCTTTGACAACGCTGACATGTCAATGAAGGTCAGAAGGTGGCGATGTTAAAATCTACTGTGATGATGGAAAGAAATTCCTTGCTCTGATTTAACTTTGATGTCGTTGCAGATAAAGGTTATTCAACGGCATATCCTTCTTATCCAGTTGTCTCGCTATTACGGTTTTCACCGCCAGATGGAGACGGAGAAATGCCTTAGCTTGGCTGAAGAGCTCCTGCAGCGCTATACAGATGGACTTAAATTTGGTATGTTGATTTTATGGTGAATATTTCTGGTAGCTGTCGGAACTACTGTTTTTTGGAAATACTGTTTTTTGCTGCAATTTTAGATGTTAGTTTTAGGGTAAGAGTTGGCTTGATGTTGGTTTTAGATTTAGGGTTAGGGTTGATTTGATGCTGGTTGTAGAGTTAAGGTTTGGATTGGCTTTAGAGTTAGGTTGGTTAGTCCAGGCTTTACCATCCATTTAAATTTTGAACGCTGTTCCCATAGCAGCCATTTCATTTTGGAAAGGACGTTTTTCAAAATTGAATACCGTAGTTTTTTAAAATTTACAATATCTCGGGCAACATGAAAGCTACGAAGGTGCGGTATACACCTCTGTTTTGCTTTTTATTGCTCTTCCTAACCATCCATTCAGACAATTCTGAGTGGACTATGAGCATAATCCAGGTATCGTGATGATGTCAACTGATTGTTGCCGCTGTTGCTTTTGGCAGGAGAATCTTTAACCTCGACTGACCAGCAGTATGTTGATTCCTACATGCTGCTTCTGATTCATCTACTTCATGATGTTGCTCTTTCAACAAGTAAGTGTTGACTTTTGTATCTGTTTGGGGCTGTACATTAATTACGTCAACAATTTAGGGGGGGAGGGGGTTTGAAAAAGTTTGACAGTTGTTGACAGGGGAGGGGGTCAAGAGAAGTTGACGTCAACAATTTCACTTTTTACAAATAATCAAAAACTAGGAAATTTCATGGAATACTACTTATTATAATGGAAAAAAGCATGGCAAAAAGGTCATAACCATCACATTTTGACACTCGACGAGTAAAAAAGGGAAAAAATGGTCATCATCTCAAAAAATATTAACCTTGTTATTGGGACCTGTCATTGATCGGGGGGGGGTCAAAAGTTTTTGACAAAATTATGGGGGGGGTTAACTGAAAGTTGACAGTTGTTGACAAGGGGGAGGGGTCAAAAATTGCCCAAAAATTGTTGACATAATTAATGGACAACCCCTTTCTAGGCATTCGTTTTACAGGTTTTAATTCGACTGCTGAATGGTTTTTGCCTATAGAGGCTAAGGTTGGTTGATAAAACATGTTCAATGTACATGTTGTTATGTGTATGAAATTTAACAGATCTTGTGTTGCCTGTGCAATTGTTTATTGTGTTTGTTGCGCAGAAAACGACCAATACATCTGGCACGCACTCGTCCTTCTGGAAATGTCGTTGACGAAGAGTCCAACAAATTCTCAGTTGAAACTTCTAGCAATCCAGTTGTACGCTCAGATCGGTCGGTTTCTACAAACTGGTTGATTTTTTTCCTAGGAATTGATTTTGTGTCTCTGACGCTTAACCCTTAAACTTCCGGAACGGAGTTTACTTGGTTACATTGCTTAATATAGTTACAAAGTATCGAGCAGTTTAAGGGTTAATTGGTTTGTCTTATTTTTTACAAGAGGTTTATTCCAATTCACACCTCTTAAAACATTTGAGCATAGACTTAAACATTTTAAATACTTGATTATAGAAATGCATATTAATTAATGTAGAAAACAATTATCATTAACCCCTTTACCGGCCGTGACGCACATATGCATCCATTTTACATTATGTTACAAATAAATGGCCGGTAAAGGGGTTAACAGAATATTGATACATATTAAAGTAAATGTGATACTATATTGACATTTAATTATCAGAGTAAGTTTAAGTCAGTATGCATTATTAATTATCACGCTCATCTCACATGTTATTATAATTATCTTACGTGTTCTTATGTCATATGTTCTTATCTCACAAGTTCTTATCTTATGTGTTCTTATCAGTTTGCGATGACGTCAGCTATTGCCTTCAGCCTAAATTGGTACATACACCATATTAACCCTTTATCCCCTTATGACCAATATGTTATACCTGTTGAGAAGAATGCAGTTGTATTTAGACACTATTTGTGAGAAATTGAAATTTGGAGTTCAATCAGCAACTGGATTATTGAGAACAGCAGTATTTGAATCTTTTAATGTGATTAAAATGTGTGACAAGAGGAGTAGACTGGGGGTTGTCCTGAAAGAAAATTGTACAGAGATAGAGAACATCCATTCATTTACAGGATTAACTGTGGGAGCAGCAATGAGATTGACAGGCGGAAGGATATAACGATGATGGCTGTGATGATGCAGTGATGATGGTAGTGATGATGGTAGTGGTGATGGTGACTGTGATGATGATGATGTTTGCCTTTTAACTTTCTCCAGGCGCATTTATGCCGTGTTACAATTTGTACGAATCGCTGGAAATCAAGCACATTCAGCACGACACTTTAGGGTTAGTGAATTCTTAGCTCAGAGCATGCAGATGACTTAATTTGACAGTAGAGAGTGACACGGTAACGGGTACGGCAGATTTTCTGCCGTAACTGCAGTGACTACTGCAGTAATGTGGTAAAATTTGGCTAAGAAGTGCGGTATTACCACGGTAATGGGTTCTTGTCATGCAGTGATACAGAGGGGACGGGGACATTTACTACGGTAATACCGCGGTGACAGTATCGTTATTATCATGTTGATAATAATAATATTGATGACGCTATGTTGGTGTTCTTGTTCTTCTGTATGTAGAGTATTTAGTAGCCCAGTAAGTTATTCATTAACCCCTTAACTGGGCAACTATTTGTAACACAATGTAAAATTATTATTATTATTATTATTATTATTATTAACGTACTGATTAATGTGGTAACTCGTCCGAACGAACTGCGTGAACACATTACAAAGTTACAGATAACTCGTGCGATATAACCATGTTTTAAGTCTCTCTTTAAAAGTATTCAAGGTCGTAGAGAGCCGTATTGATGGCGGTAGACAATTCCATGCCCGAGCCGCGGCCGCGGGAAATGCTCGATCCCCGACGGTTCGGACGAGCGTTACTCAGGGCACCCAGTTAAGGGGTTAAGTAGGCATGTGTGTGCGCTTAATACACAGCGCTATAGCAGTCGACTGACTTAGCAATATTCTGCAAGTACTACCTAGTGTTTCCTTTTCCTGTGTCCCTTTTAGCTTGTATTGATTTGGGCGCATGGCTTGTTATTTCTCATTGCTCGAAATAATAAATGGAAAATGCAACATTGATGAATTGATTAAAAGTCAAAGTGAGTGAATATCATTCCAAAAGTATAACAGAGTGAGTGATGTGTGGCCATGAGAAGGTTGCACAATGGAGGGCAGAGTGCAGATGTTGCCGTCTGTATTTTTTTGTTCATGTACTTGAAATGTAATTATATTATCATTTAACAGTTGAAAACATGACATCATAATCTAGGCCGTTTCTGGGGGGAAGGGCAATTCGAAATTTCGAATTTCCCTCCGGAAATTTTGGCATACTATATCAACTTACAGTGCTCCCTCAAGCCCCCCTAGCTGACTTCCCCCCGGCCTTGTCAGTTTCTCCCCGGAGTCCAGGAGTCTAGATTAACCTTTGATTATAATTAAGAAGCAAATATATTACTACAAGTGTTTTTAATGTATGTTAACAGCTAACTGCAGGGAAGATGAGGGGACGGAAAAGGCTGGTGCAGGTATGGGGAGGGGATGGGTATAAATGCTGTGGAGATGGGGAGAAGCAGTGGTGGGATTGGGTGGGGACAGGATAAATGTTTGGGTGCAGGGTGGGGATGGGGATAAAAAGTTGTCCTCTTGTCACTCTCTATTTGACAGCACAAATGTATGTACATCGGTTTCACTTGGAGTGTGTGAGGGTGATTAACGAGTGTGTGAGGGTGATTAGCAACCTTTGCTCATTGCTTTTTCTTCCATCACATAAAACTCCAGATGCAGTCATTCCGAGCATGCTCAACTGGATGAGCATTTGGGGCATTTACACCTGGTAAGTCTGTCATGGCACACAAAACCTTAAACCCTGGACCTTGTACCTGGTAGGACTGCTAGGTAGGGGCCATCGATAAAGTACGTCATGCTATTTTTTTTGGCGGTTTTTACCCCGCCCCGCCCCCTTGCCACAACCTGTCGCAAATCTCAGACCTCATCTATAAAGCATCGTCCATAAATTACGTTACGCAGGCTTTCTATTTAATAAATTCGAGTTTCTCATTCAATTTTCATCAGCAAATTATAAAGATATTCAACTTCTGGCAATGATGGTGAATGTAATTGAGATTTAAAATTTCTTGTGCCTGACATAATGTAATTACTACACACCATCGACTTATTCTTTGTCTTTCGTAGAACTGGACAATAAGTTGTTGCAGTTAATTTTGTACAATTTTGTGGTTCTGGAATTCATATTTATTGTTCGCGAAAATGTTACGCGTGAAAATTTGCAGTGTTCTTATTAGGCAGAGCGATTTGATTGTTTGTCACCGGCAGTGTTTAATCTAGACTCCTGGACTCTGGAGGTGGGGAAAACTGACAAAGCCGGGGGGAAACTGACAAAACCAAGGGGGAAGTCAGCTAGGGGGCTGCTGTTAGTTGATGTAGTATGCCGAAATTTCCGAGGGGGGAGTTTGAAATTTCCGGGGGAAAAGGGCAATTTTTTCCCCGAAACGGCCTAGATTAAACCCTGGTCACAGGTGATTTTAATTTTAGATATGTTGTCTGTAATCACGTCCTGCGCCTTGGTCATCTCAGCGTTGCTCACACCATATTCGACAACACGTTGCGTTTCTTCGCCAGCGTTCACAAGGATGTTGGTTTGATTTTCAATCATTTAATTACAAAAATTTGTTGGATATTTCGTTTATTTAAAGACAGTTTGTTTTATTTGATAGGAATTGTAGTTTTCAAATTGGTCTGCATTGATACACTTGAGATCTAGCGTGGAGTGGGTGTGATGATTTCGCTGAATCATTTCACTTTGATTCTTGCTCTGTCGATCCGTTATATTCTCGCAGCTTATACACAGTGCCCGATAAAAATTTTAATAGCTTTTTGTAATAATTACAATAATTAACCCCTTAACCGTGTATCTAACTGTAACTCAATGTAAAATGGATGGATATATCCAGGATCCCCAGTTAAGGGGTTAAAATGGCGTTAAAAAGTACATGTGTTGGTGTAGTCTCATAATAGGCTGGTAATTATTTGTTTATTAGAATATATACTGTGGATTTACGATTGTTTCATGTAAAACGCTTTTGACTTTGGCCCTCGCTATGTTACCGCGCTATATAAATCGTCATGTAGAATAGAATAGAATAGAATAGGTTTTGCCATCAGTGAATATCTATAAGCTTGACTGAACCTTTTCTTTTAGACATCTGACTATCTCATCTCCTGTTACAAGTATGGATCTTTTCCTAAGGTATTCTTGATATCCTGTTTTTTTATTATTATTGTTATTACTGTTATCAATTATTAATTATTATTACTGTTATCAATTATTAATTGTTATTACTGTTATTAACATCATAACATCATTAACATTGTTATTACATGGTTGTTAACACATTCAAAAAGTGAAGAATCACAAGTGGTTGTTACACAGTGGAGGGGGACAGATTTGAACCTGCTACCCTCCGGTTGCATGGCATGAATCTTACCACTACTCCACTGCACCCCTCTACACTCTACACACTCTAATCAAACCTGTATAATATCACCGACATCTTCCACTCCTTAACATGTCAGCATTGTCAACAGCAACTTTGACTTTGGTCTTCGCTATGTTACGACGCTATATAAGTCATCTTTGATAATTATATATATGAATTTAAAAACGATCATTCATATTATAAATGTTCGTAATAATAATAATAATAATAATAATAATAAAAATAATAATAATAATGTATGATATTGATTGGTGTTGTACATTATGTTATCAGTTGCCAAGTTTATTAACCCATAGACCCTGGTGATCCATGTAACCAATAGGTTATGAAAGCGAAATATTGGTCTTACGGGGATAAAGGGTTAATATGGTGTACGTACCACTTTAGGCTGAAGGCACATGGATTAAAGCATTATATAAAGTTAAGATTTCAGATGAGTCTGGAAATCATTCTGGATCCAAACTGTGTGCTCAACAGAGACTGATATTCTGATGTTTTTCTGTTCAGGTGCAAGAATTTGTTCAATTTCGTCATCGCCTCCAGAACTCTCTTCAGTTTGCAATATGTACTGCAGAGAAGTTGCTTCTAGATATAATTAGCAATGCAAGCAGGTAATAACCATGTTAAATTTGGTAAAAATCACAGTGAATTTGATAAAAATCACGTTGAATTTGTAAAAACCACGTTAAATTTAGTGGAAACCATATTAAAGTTGGTAAAACCTCATTAAATTTGATGAAAATCACGTTAAATTTAGTTAACTTTGTATTAAACTTGGTAAAAGTTACGTTAAATTTGCTAAAAATTGCATTAGCTTTGCATTAATTTTGTGCAGCACCTTTTAGTGAGTACTGCAGCGACAACTCCAAACAACAGCCGATGTTATTCTGTTTACATATCCAGTTCTGCTGACTTGCTTTATTTTATCTATTGCCATTCATTTATTGATCAACGAAGACTTCAAAAGATATCAAATGACAATAATAAATGGAATGAGATTAACAACGGAAAAAGATAAATGGAAAAGTTTTGTGTCTAGCTATTGCCGCTAATGAGTTGGCAGAAAGCAACTGTGATGATGATGATGATGATGATGATGATGATGATGATGATGATGATGATTCATTTATTGGATTATTTTCTATTTCAGCCACCAGATGACAGTAGATATTATCAACGGGATGGATATTGATCCGATGACCGAACAAACTGATTTTAGTGGTCTTTGTGATAACCGGGATGACTCGATCCTGTTTTCTTGCGAGCCGAACAAAGTGTTAGCCTGTCGTTCAGTTTTGATTGGTTATTTTTTAAAAGTTAATTAATTATCACAGCAGTTAGTAAAAATGTTATTTCAGGGTTCATCTTAGTGCAGTTAGAAAGTAGCTATGCGTTGCTAAAAACCTTAAACTGATGTCAAGGTCTTGAGTAAAAGTTTGTATTGCTGGATTTTATAGCATTTGTTATTTAGTAAAGGTACTCTTTTGAAACCATTTTAAAATATGGGGGGGGGGCTACATTTGAAAGTTTTATCTCTGACGAAGATTTTCATACGCTTGTTTTATTTTTTGTGACTTATTTTCATAAATATGCATTTAAGTACTTTGAGTTAGCACTTTATCGTGGTTTAATTTGTTTCCAGTGTTGACAAAAAGGAGCTGAAGCAGAAATCCTTCCTAGAAGAAGTGAGAATTTCTTTGAAATTAGTGTTTTGTATATTTATTGATGGTTTGATCCATTTTCATTAAAATAATATTCCTCTTATGAAAATCCAGAATTTCTAAGTTAAAATGCATGTTTAACACATTATGATGTACAGTAGCTCATATCGTTCATATGAAGAGGTATTGAATTGTAATGAGTTGAAATTGAGTTGTATTTTAGTGTAAGTGAAACAACAAATCTTTCTGTGGTTTTTTTACACAAGATTATGATTTCTAATGGATTTAACTGTCTGCTATATTGTATTTGTGGAAGGAAAGGCGGCAAGGGAAAGGTTTTCAACCGCCCTCATTCAGCATTTGCTATGTAAAACTGAAGGCGCTAACCCTTTGGTTCTCTGAACGGGCGCTGAGCCTATGGAGTGTACCTTTATGCTGTATTGCCTTGCCTTTCAGCATTTTACCTGTTCAAATACAGTACATTTAAAATGCAGTACATTTTTTGAAATAATAATAATAATAATTCTAATAGCAAGAACTTGATCTAAAAGCAACAGAGGCCAAGTGAAAAGTTCATAGGCTATTTATCATATTGTTTGGCAGCTTTCATCATCATTGATCTGGTGCTTTTCCAGAGACTGGTTCCCTACCCCATTGTCACCACTTCTCTCTCTTTCTTGAGCATTCTCTTTCAGGGTTTCATAATTATTCTCTGCCGGAGGATCAAATATCCTCTCTAGAATCATTGTCCGTAGTTTCCCTTTTCGTTTTTCCCCTGCCGTCCTTACCTCTAGTACTTCTTTTAGCATACATGTTTCTTTTCTCACTTAACAGCTTTGTGTAAGGTAAACCTATTTTAACCCTTCTGCCCTGTAAGGCCGATTTTAGACTTTGTAGCATATTAGTTATATGGATCGCAGAAGCAATAGGGTTAAGCTTCTAGTTATTACAATGCTCTTTTAGCAGTTGATGTGTTAGAATATTTAGAAATGAAGCTGGTGAGCGTTTAACATTAAACTGGATTATCTTTAGAACTTTCAGTTTCTACTATCGTTCTGTTTAACTGTTTCAGAAAGCGTGGCTTCACATTAGGAACTTGACGGCACGGTGCTTGGTGACCGTGGTGAGACTGGGCAGTCCGTTGGCAGGTGGCACCACCGCTCCCGAATCGGCTGCGGTCAGGAACGGAAGCGATGCCAAGACCGTAAAATTGCGCGATGTCCTCGTACAGCTGAGAGGAGAGTTGGCTCAGTGCTTGTCAGATTCTCGCCAGTTGAACAAATCACAGATGACCAACGTGAGCCTCTGTTTAATTAAAAAGTTTTCAATTTTTTACCATATTTACACACGTACAGTATGACAAAGACCTGCATATAGTGCACAGCCTTCTGTTTATTCTTTAGAATGAGTGTTGAATCTATGTTTATTTTGTAGAATGAGTGTTGAATCTATGTTTATTTTGTAGAATGAGTGTTGAATCTATGTTTATTCTTTAGAATGAGTGTTGAATCTATGTTTATTTTGTAGAATGAGTGTTGAATATATGTTTATTTTGTAGAATGAGTGTTAGGTCTGTTTTTTTGTAGAATGAGTGTTAGGTCTATGTTTATTTTGTAGAATGAGTTTTGAATATATGTTTATTTTGTAGAATGAGTGTTAGGTCTATGTTTTTTTTTGTAGAACGAGTGTTAGGTCTATGTTTATTTTGCAGTTTTAACATAAAAAATGAGGAGCAGCGTTCAGTGTGAAGTAAGGTGTGGGCCCAGATGTTTGGCTGGCAACCTACTCTAGATTAATGGCGTATACGCCACCCACGTCGCTGTACGCCTAAGTGACCGGAAATCAGCACCGGCCCCTACGCTCAAATCCGAGCAGGGGAAAACTTTACTTTTGCGGTGAACAGTTGTTCTACAATAAAAGTCAGCGAATAGAGATGACATTGTGTAGTTTTGGTTCCTTGTTTTATGTTTTAATTAGGATCTGTGTCTTGATCTTTACCGTACGCGCCTTTCTGCTTTCATGCGCCTGGACCTCGGCGATCGTTTTCTGATCGTTCTCGATCTGCTTCTGTCTTCAGAACTGCACCAGAACGGTCAGCAAGGTGTGTAATATGTTTCTTAAGAAATTTATAGTGGGCTTTGTATTAATTATGCTGATTGTCATTAGTTTTAGTGTCAAGTTTTGTGAACTTTGGGGCTTCGTAGACTTGGCTTTTGCTTAGCGTGTGATATTTTAGTTCATTTAGTGTTATCTTTGATGCCGTTTGAAGGTTTGTCGGATTTAAGCGATTCACTTTTTCACTTCTGATTTATCTGTTTCGTTGATTGTTTTTAAGCGCTGTCTTAAAACTGTACTCTGCAGTTTGGCCTACGCTGTTTAGGTCACGTGACTCACCCCGGACTTATGATTCTTCACTTAGTGAATGACTCAATGTGTGTTAACAACCACTTAATAATAATAATAATAATAAAAGTAATAATAATAATAATAATAATAATAATAATAATAATAGTGGCAGAAGGATTAATTAAGTTACATTATAAGCGTGAGCCAGGATGGCTGGAACATCCTTTGATGAAACATTTAATTCTGCTCTTCAAAATATTTGGGACTTTTGTGATGCCATGACATTTAAAGTGACAGGCATAGAGTTTTTCTCCAGCGTGTCTGTCATGTATTTTCAGACGGTCAGAAGGCCAGCACTTCTTTCAGTCCAGCTCAGAAGCCAACAAAGTCACTTAGCAGTAAGTGCATTCTAGCCATTCACAACTCACAGTATTAAATTCCTAACCACTGTGTCTTGGAATATTGTGTACTATTACTATATTATGATATACTGTATAGAAACATGGATCTTAATACAGTGAAACCTGCTTAATTGCATAGGTGCCGTACAAGCCTTGCTTATGCGATTAACTGGGCTATGCAAATAGCTGGGACGTCTGATACACAAAACACTGGTTCGGGTTTTTATGTTGTTATGCGATTATGCAGGTTATGCAATTAAGCGGTATGCGATTAAGTGGGATCCACTGTATGAGCAAATGAAAACAGACTACTAACGGCAGAAATGAGCCGATTGTGAAAGATCTTCGGAATAAGCATACTACAAAGAATAAGAAATGAAGACTTCAGAAAAAGACTGGGGATGCAAGAGATAATAATAATAGATACAATCAGAAGATGGAGAAGACTTAGGGGTCGTCCATAAATGATGTAACGCGATTCTGGCACTTTTTTACCCCTACCCCCTATGTAACACGACATAACAAAATGTCAGACCCCCCTAAAATATGACGCAACAACGGGCCAACACCCCCCTATTTTCGTCTTCCGAAAAGTCTTGACAAGCATAAAAAGGTCATCCTTGCATTCTTTCCTCTCGAAAAACCCTGGTAAGCAAAGAAAGGTAATCCTTGTATTATTTTTTCCTCTCCAAAAACCCTGACGAGCAAAAAAGGTCAAAAGTCATCTTTTGAATTTTTTTTATTGCGTTACGTCACATTTACGGACATCCCCCCATTGTCACACTTCATAACAAATGGCCAGACCCCTCCCCCTAATTGCATTACGTAATTTATGGACGACCCCTTAGATGGTATGAACGTGTAAATAGTATGAAAGACAACAGACTCCCATATAAGGACATATATATCTTTATCTTTTATTTTATTTTATTTATTATATTTTATTTATCTTTTATTGTTTAAACAAGATTCTGTGTTATTTTGTGTTGAATTTCTGTGTAACTTTTATTTGAAAGTGTGCCGAATTCTATTGAAGCCGCGTGTTTTTGTGGTAGGTCTTACACAGGAGAATAGGAGGCCTATGGTGATGGTTTGTGGAGAAGAAGAGCATAAGCAAATCATGGTTGAGATGCTTGAAAATTCAGTCTTGTTGGCCGAGGTTTGTTAGACTTTCGACTTTGTTTTTTGCATTGACTTTGCGACAGATTTTCGAGGCTGTCCATGGCTGGGAATGGACCCTGGACTTACAAGGGATTGAAATACTGTCAGACTTCTATAGTAACAAAATTATAGAAATCTTGTTATAATTTGTAATTTTTTTTTATCTAAGCTCATTTGGAGTTAGAATTTTATAAACCTTTGTTAGAAAACATAATTTGAAGGGATAGAAATAAAAACTGACTTTGAAACCCGAAGACATGGAGTTTCAAAATGGGGCGCCTAAAGTTTTGACCCATTTAACCCCAACTACCTTTGATCCCTTTCACCCCAAATGCTTTTGACCTTTTTTACCCCAAATGCCTTTAATCCCCTTCAATTCAACCGTCATTTTCTTATGGGTCCTGCTTATAGCGTTGTTTGTATATGCTGTACAAAATTTTAAAAATAAAAATCGTTCTATTTGGTATCAGAAGGAAAATTCAAATAGCAGAAAACATTCAGATCTGTACATTAAAAATATGTGATTACAATAAAAAAAATAAAAGTGAAGCGTACAGTACATGTGGCAATTAAAGCAAAACCTAACCTTTTAGAAAACAACTGAAGACATTCTTGTTTGTTTGATCCGGTTTGCAACTGACATTAGCGCATTTGCTGCTTTGCGATTATTTGCGCTATAGAAATGTTCGTATAATAATAATAATAAAATAATAATAATAATAATAATAATATACCTGCATATTGGTAACAAAGAATTACAATACTAAAAGGGAGAAAGAGGAGTAGAGAAAATAACCTCTGTACAGATCCTGCTTTATCATTGATTGTTCATAATAAAGATTATTGTAATGTTCAAATATTGTTTCATATCGATTATAAACTAAATACAAATATGGCTTATTTCAAATATTCTATAACAAGACTAAACTTTTATGTCTGTATTTTCAGAGAAAACCACATAATAAGAATGTTATTACAAGATTCTATGCTTTGCTGTATATATTTACAGAGAAGTCACACAATAAGAATGTTATTGCGTGATTCTGCACCTTTATTATATTTTGTAAAAATTTTAGCGTGGTTCTAATTGCTTGGTGTGGTATATTTTGTGCTTTATAATAGCATATCTCTCAGGTGACTATTGTCATGGGTGCCTGTCATGAGATCCTCAAGCCATTCAAAGCCTCTCTGAACAAGAAAGGCAAGAAGAAGAAAGAAATGGACCCCGTAATGGTACGACTGCAGTCACGTTTTGTAATCATCGTAATTTGATTTGTAATCGCTGTAAATGGATTCTGTGTCACATGAGACGCTGTACAAAAAACGTGGAATAGAACAAGAATTTCCGACACGTGTCAAGTCAAGAAAGTTGAGATATTTCGGGCACGTCACTTTAAAAACAAGCGACTCCATTGATAACTCAATAACAGTGAGGCCAACAAAAGGAACAGGAAGGTTAGCAGACCCCAAATCAGCTGAATAGACAATAACATTATGAAATGGACCAACGTGGGTATCGTTGTAGACATATTGTCGGTTGACGAAAAGCCTGTAGACGAGTTGTTGTAGATTCTTTGGGCATTGGGGAAAGGTGTCCGCACAAGACAAGAGTCAGTCAAATCCAGAGAAACCTATTATGCCCCAACCAGTGTGTATCAAAAAGAAGATGAGGGCAACGAATGAGACGGCCGGATGGGATTTATGAAGCAACATGCAAGAAGAGGAATGAGTTAACCCCTTAACTGGGGATCCCAGATATATCCGTCCATTTTACATTGAGTTACAGTTAAATACACGGTTAAGGGGTTAAAAAGAAATTGGGAAGAACAGAGAAGTCTGGAAAAAAGCATATCCATGGTATCACCAGGAGTCGACACCGACTTGATGGAACGTGAAGAAGAAAGGAGAAAAGTGCTCGAATGGTCTGTGTCACCAAAGATTCTTTTTACCCGAATCCCACTTTAATAGGGGTTTACTTTACTCAGGGCAGAAAAGCCGAGACTTTTGCAAATGTTTTACGATGAAATTTAACCCTTTCAACGCCACAGTATGAGCAAGATACCCTAAACCTTCAGCGCCAACATCGGTATGTTGACGCCTTTGCATGTTGTAACGTTCCACAGAGAGCACTGAAGGTTCATGATGCGTTTTCGTGTAATATTGACAGTGAACGGGTTAAAATTGAGACGCCACATCTGTTTACGAAATTTTTGAAATCGTCGGCATTGTTGTGGCAGGTATCGGTATTCAAAGACTACGACCGCTTTCTGTCAGAGACATTATCGGCCGTTGGAGATCTTCAAGAGGCGTTCTCAGAACCTTTGGCTGGCGATAAATTGGCCTTTCAGCTGGATGGTTTAAAAATCGAAAACTCCAATCCGCTGTTTCAGGTGAGATGGCGCTAACATATTGGTCATTTTGCTTATGTATTGGTTATTTTTGGTGGCACAGTGGAGTAGCGGTAGGATTCTTGCCACAAAACTGGAGGGTAGCGGGTTCAAATCTAACCATAACCGTTGTTATCATGGGCAAGTTCATTACTTGCTCCCAGGGTGCGATTTGTGACCTGGAGTAGTGGGGGGGGGGAATATGTCGCTTGGGGGGATGTAGTTGTTGGGGAAATGTAGCAGTGGGGGATGTAGTTGTGGGGGGATGTAGCAGTAGGGGGGATGCAGTTGGGCAGTGGGGGGAAGATTCTCCCCTTCCCCCCTATAAATCGCGCCCTGCTTGCTCCACACTTAAATATTCTTCACTTTGTGGGGGACATAATTTGCTTTGGCAACATTGTAATATTAATTTTTTAAACAAAATATAATGCTAATAAGTTCAAAGCCTTTTGCAGTTCAGCCAGAAAGTTACGGTGTTACATAATGATTCGATCAGACAAATTTTTGGATAAATAATTAATATATTTATCTACTGAATAATTAATTATTAATGAATTTTTGCCAGTTTTGTCATATATATGTTGCTCTTGGTAATAGACCTACGGTTTCACTCTAACTCAGACTTTGAATTTTGAGTTCAAAGCAAAGTGCTTTGTTTTTTCTATATATTTTTTTTTCTCTCCATCGTTGGAATTTTTCTGAAGATATCCGATATCCTTATGTATTATAAGTGAACCTGAGGATTCGGATCTTGGACTTGCACGATGTCATTGCTACAGCTTTGTTAACATAGTCACTTATATCCCATAATCCCATGGTTATTGATTGACTTGAAGGGATACTTATATCCAGAAGTAGTTGTTGCCCCCAAAGTTTTTTTAAAGAACTCACCATGCTTGGAACTACTACCTCGTTCGGTTACAGTGGACTTTTGGAATTCAGGTCATGGAAGTTGATGTAATGTAATGCTGAGATAATAGGATAGTAATGTAATAATCGACCTACTGCATTCCGGATCCTTGTTTTACAGCAGATTGACGAGGCGCTCGAGCCCAGTATTAGGAAAAAGGTGACTGCCAGTTACCAGACGACGGCTGCCGAAATGAAGACGCTGCTCGACAGAAAACTCCGCTACCTAGAAAATCTGAAATTTTGACGAAGACTGCCCAACGATCATCGCTCTGAAGTAAACTCACTTTGGACTGCTTCACTCTTTCTGGTACCGTTCTGATTTGCGCGCCGACGGAGACGAGACTTCCTTCGTCCGTCGTCAGATTCGAATCCTCTGGCTTAACGTTATGATGAGTCAGCAGAGATAAATAATTATGGCATTTTGTGTGTGCTATATATACATTATATGTATATGTATGTATATACATATACATAGATATATATGTATATATATATGTGTGTGTATGTATATATATATATATATACTATATATATTTTATATATATATATATATATATATATATATTATATATATATATATATAATATACATAATTGTGCCCTAAAATTTATGAAATATATTTAGTCTGAATGTTTGCCATTGATGCCAATACTTTGTATACCTTTGTATACTTATATGTGTCTTTTACTGTGTGTTGGGTGTGTGCCTAAGATGTCGTATTGTAACAGTAATCGGTCCCAAGTAATGTACGCGACGGAGGCGGATTTGGGGGGGGGCACAGAGGCCCCTCGAGCCATCTCTCCAACTTTTGTGGTTAATTTTGCATTGTGGCAAAAAGCCAAAAAGTTACATAGGGCACAGGTAAATAGGCAAGTATCTTATTTTTCCTTTGAGCTATCCTAACATGCACCAATCCATATCGAAGATCGAAGGGGTGGGTGGCATGGATGGCACCGTGCCCCACCCGAACTTAATTCCCAGATCTGTCGTTGGTGTGTAGGATTATAATTATGCTGTGCTTGGTATTTGAGGGGTCGTCCATAAATTATGCTGTGCTTGGTATTTGAATGATGAAACTACACAGCGCATGTTAATTAATGTATCTGATGATCAGCCTAGGGAGGTTTATTGTGGTATTCTTTGTTTTAATTTTTTTTATTAGTTTATCGAAATTGAAATAGAATAATTTGGAATGCTTTTCTATGGTGTAACTTTTGTGTTTACATGATTCGATTTCTGTTGAAACCATGCTTTTCTAATATAATTATTTTGTACAGTAGGGTCCTGTTATGTTGAAATTCGTGCAGATATTTTTGCAGTCATGCTATAAGATATCTTGTGAACTTCCATGCTATTTGTAGGATCCCATTGCTACTTGGTTTAATTTAATGGGATTCTGTTGTGCAATGGAATTTTGTATCTCTGTCTCGGCCATTCGTTGAAAATATTACGCTGGATTTGCGACGCTGAGTGACATTGGCAGAATCTTTATTTTATTAGTAATCTGTTGTATTGCAATGAAACTTTTTTTATCTTGCTGTGGCCAGAGAAGCATTAGTTCTTGGAATGTAGACGCTCGAAGATTTACTCAAATGGGTTTGCAGCGGTTTGGATTTGCATTTGATGTACAGTGTAATTGGTGCTTTTTCTAGGAAGAATAAAGAGGCCAGAATTTGTCTTTTGTGTCAGAAAGGACACTTAAATTGTTTCAATAAACTTTAATGTTTAGGAGGAATGTAGTTTAAAACACACAAAGTTTTATCTAAGACATGGATCGTATTGTACATTGATATAAAACTGGTTTAAATTTGAAAAGACATAAAATAGTTTTAAATTACAAAGACATGAAATTCCCAAGAAAAAGTTCCAAAACGTCGTTTTGGCAGGAAAAAGCACTGTATATGCATTTTGTCATTGGATTTGCTAACATCAACAAACATTATTGCATTGCAAAGTTTTGGAACTATGTAACAGTACGTATCTGATGCAGTGGGTGGAATTGCAGTGCTTCCTGTTAGTTACAGTTGGTACATGTTTTGAAATGCTGGTGAAATAATATGATACCACTATCCAGGGTTTATTTTAGGCCGTTTCCGGGGGGATTACCCTTTTCCCCTGTTTCCAAGGGGAATTGCCCTTCCCCCCGGAAATCTCAAATTCCCCCCGGAAATTTTGGCATACTACATTAACTAACAGTAGCCCCTAACAGAATTTCCCCCGGCTTTGTCAGTTTCTCCCCGGCTTTGTCAGTTTCTCCCCCCGGAGTTCAGGAGTCTAGATTAAACACTGCCATTTGACTGGCAGCTAATTGCTAAATCTGTGGATTTTTGCACCTTGCATGTGTCTTACATAGAATGTTGGATTTGTGGACTTGCATAGCTAAAGAACATAGAGATCATATTGCTTATAATTCTAATCTATGCGACACTCGGTCTCTTATAGCTCACAGTACATAGATTTGTTACTTCAGTCAGTTCATGTGTGTATGGGCTGTGCTGATGTTGCCACTATTAAATGTAGTTAATTATAGTTTGAATTATTGGCTGATGGGGTTTATTTTAAAATTTGTTGCAGTTTATGTATATGCAAAAATTCTCGGTTGGTTACGTACTGAAATGCAAATGGAATTTCTGCACGTAAATAAAGGACATTGCTGAATGCTGCAAAATTTGCAGGAGAGCATGGTTTCAGTATGTTTTAACGTGTGCACGCGCGCGCGTGTGTGCTTGAGCACGTCATTTATGGATAGTAGCACCACAGTTTTGGAGAGGAATTTAGAAGTTGAGAATCCAACTTTTGGCATGTCTTTTTCTGGTAGTGTGTATAATTGTATCTGCAGTTTCTGTTTGTTCCTTGGCACGATTATGTTATTAAATTTGGGGTATTCTGGGCCACAGTTGTGGCGTTGTGTTAATTTTTGCGTAATTTTTTGCAACCGTGGTTACGGCATCGCTATTAGTCACGGATTTCATTTGCACATCATCATCGTCATCATCAACATCATCATGATTATCATCATCACCACTGATACAGCCATTATTGTCATGGCTTTGTACTGAGCTGTTGTTTTCATAGATGGTGCAAAATTTTATGCTGAAGAAGAAGATAGTGAGAATTTCATCAGGGAAAACGTTCGCAGTTCCGATGTTGATAGAATTTTTCTTTTGTTTTCAGGAACTGCTTTCTTGAGATGTCGTTTTCCTCGTTAAGTGCTAATTTAATGGAGGAAAATAGCGCGCCTCTTTTTGTCAGATGTCTTGCTGCTTTTGCCAATAATTTCAGTTATTTGATATTACGTCGAGTTCGATTCTGTTTCTGTCCACTTTGCTACTGTAAATCCTGTTTTGTTTTCTATCTTTCCACAGAATTAAAGCATTAGCTGCAATAATTCTGAAATTCAAATGTTGGTGACTGTAGGCTGAGGTTGTTAAATAAAAAAGGGGGATTTCAAAGTAACCAATTTAAGTTATTTCGAATATTGTACTAATAATTTCAACCTGAATTGGGTCACAAGTTAGTTGACCGGGCCCCTGGGCAGAGCAGTGATGGGCCTCTAAAAAGTTGAAAAGTTTAATTTTATTTAAAGAAAGTTGGCCCTCAAAAAAGTTGAATACAGTAGAACCTCGTTATATCGAAGTTCAAGGGACCGTGATACACCGTAAATACTTCGATATATCCGAGGTTCAATATATCCGATTCCTGTATCATTAGCACTGTTTTGGCGGGGCCGGCGCTCAAACTTCGATATAAACATGATTTCGATATAAGCGAGTTCAATATAACGAGGTTCTACTGTATTGGCGATGACTGAGTCCATGAGATAGCGTATATCAATGGTAAAGACTAAGACAGCAGAAAGTTGAAGCAAATTATTTTAAAAGTGTTTGTCTTTATGACACAGATGGTGAAAAACGAGATTCTTATAATAGATTTGTGCATGTTCTGCATATTTTGGTACGGGCCGGATTAAATGCCTTGGCGGACCGTATCAGGCCCGCGGGCCGTAACTTGGTGACCCCTGGATTAATCTAAGAGAAACCTAAAAGCTGTTCTTTTGCCCAATACTGAGTTTTTAGCATACTTTTCAGTGCCTGTGTCACATCCATTTATCTCAAAGAAAGCCATTAAGTTTTGCAGCTTGTACTACAAAAGATTAAATTTCCCAATCACTCACGAGTGGATGCTCTGTGACTACTTGAAGGTTTCAGGTATGTTACTATGACGCAGTGGCGGCTCCAGGATTTGGCTAGTGGGGGCCGTTGAGGTGGAAACTTCTAAGAATGGGGGTTAACCATTTGTTGATAGGTATGTAGTAGTGAGTATAGGCAGAGTGCGATCGATTTGTGACCTGGAGTAGTGGGGGAATTGAGCTTGGGGATGTAGTTGTTGGGGAAGTGTAGCAGTGGGGGGGTGGGGGGTATAGTGGTGGGGATGCAGTTGGGCAGTGGGGGGTGATCTCCTTCCCCCTTACAAATCGCACCCTGAGTATAGGATCTCAGCAGGGGGGTTCTTGGAGGCAGGCATTCAGTGTTTTATCCAGACTCCCGGCCTTTGGGGGAAATTGAGGATTTGGGGGAATCGACTTGGTTGGAGGGGAAAAGACAGAGTTCAATACAAAATTTGTGTAAGTGCTGGAATTTTTTTTTTTTTTTTTGGGGGTTGAGGTTTGGAGGAGGCAATTTCCCCTCTTAACAGGCCTGTACAAAACACTGCAGGCATTCAATAGGGAGCACGGGCCCCCATGTGTAGCCGCCACTTCTATGACAGCAAAATAGTTTCTCTTAATTAATTACCTTGCTTTCTTTATTAATGGGACAGTAGGACATGGGATCTGCATTGGACCTGTGAGTGTTAGCCTAATCAATTCTACAGAACTTACAACACATGAAAAAGAACACAAAATGTCACTAAACTATTTCTCTGATTAAACCAAGTAACGATATGCTAATTCTGTTTTCTTGTCTCGCTTCTAGAACTGCTAAGAGACAGTGGAACAGCGAAATCTAAACGAACGGCTACAACATAAGCATCGACATTTTGCAGAATAGGCTACTCTAATGTTCCTGCGGAGGACGACCTGTACTGGTCAGCAGTGGCGTAACTAGGGGGCGGGGGAGGGGCACTTTGTTGACAGCCCCCCGGGCCCCGGGCGGGGGGGCGAAGAGGGTCTAAGCTAGGGTTAGGCTAGGGTTAACCCTAACTTAAAGTTAACCCTAACCCTAGAAATGATGCGAGAGGACCTTTTTTGCTTGTCAGGGTTAAAAAGGTGGAGACTGGAGATGGGATAACGTTTTTTTGTTTTTTTGCTTGTCAGGGTTAAAAAAGTGATGATAACGTTTTTTTGCTCGTCAGCTCGAAACTCTGGGGCCCCCATGTAAAAGTTGCCCCCCGGGCCCCCAAAAGTCATGCTACGCCACTGCTGGTCAGGTTCACAGATGATGAGAACCAGAGGGTGTATTACCATTAGGACTGGAAATAACTCTTTTTAAGAATAAAATTTAGGTTTGGAAGGTTTTAATGGTTGGCATGACAACACCCATAAACCCTTCTTTATATCCTTACATATTCTTGTCACATGTGTGTTGTGCTGTCTCCAGAGAGTTTAAAAAAACTAAAAAATTTAAAGATAAGTTTTTTTCTCATTTTCGACTTAAAAAGCAAAAAACCTACGGGTTTTAAAACCACTTTTTACAGCCCTGGTTGTCATATCTGGAGCTTAATTGACGTTTTACGGTTGAGAATAATAATATTGTAAACTATCAGTTTAACTTCAGCGTAGCGTGGAAAACTGGCGTAGTCCTAATGCAGGGCAGGGTTTAATCTAGGCCGTTTCCGGGGGGAAATTTGCCCTTTCCTCCAGGAAATTTCAAATTCACCCGGAAATTTTGGCTTAATACATCAACTATAACAGCAGCCCTTGCTGACTTCCCCCCGGCTTTGTCAGTTCCCCCCGAAGTACAGAGTCTAGATTAAACACTGATGCAGGGCATGTTCATTGGGCAGGTTAAGCAGAATTTGCGGCGTCTGCTTCTTGGATGGGTGACCGACCCGTAGATCCAAGCAAACAACGGGCCTGGACTCCCCCTTCCCACCTGTGCATTTACTGACTAGATAACATTAAGCTGCAAGAAAGTATAGTAGCGTTCGAAATACGTCATCATGAATCACCTAGAAACATGACGTCACGGACATTTCCTCCGTGCTGTCGTCTGGTTGTCCGAATCGCCATGGTAACCAACGTCCAATAACCGCGCTTCGGTTCGCCATTTTTTCTCTCTCCAGTGGCGACACCTATCGACCGGATCTTCGGTTAACCGACGGAGACGGCGAAAGGGCTGCCGGGTATGTCGTCGGTCCCCCAGCGTATCGTCAGCACGTGGTCTCCCTTCTCCTCGGCCTTGTAGGTGACGTTGTAGGACCCGACCTTCACCTTCTTGTAGGAGAGTTCCGTTACGGGATGCCCGTTGGGGGATATCATTCCGAAGGTCAGAAGAGCCTGACCTACAAAGGTCAAGGTCAAGGTCGATAAGCAATCGATTGATTGTTACTAGATAGTTGATTATTAATTCATAAAAATCTTTGTGACGGTGGGAAATTGCAAGAAGGAGGAAATTCAGTTATTAGTACGCATTCAGGATTGTGTTTGTTTTTCGAACAGGAAGTAAGTTTTCTGGTGATGTCCAGGGTGCGATTTGTGACCTGGAGCAGTGGGGGGGGATATGTAGAGCTTGGGGGATGTAGTTGTTGGGAAATGTAGCAGTGGGGATGTAGTGGTGGGGATGTAGCAGTAGGGGATGCAGTTGGGCAGTGAGGGGGACGATTCCCCTTTCGCCCCTACAAATCGCGCCCTGGTGATGAAAGAGATTTTATCAGCGAATGGTTTAAATGATTTAATTGGCATAACACGATATAATAATAATAATAATAATAATAATAATAATAATAATAATAATAATAATAATAATAATATGATTTTAAGTGGTTTAATAATAATAATAATAATAATAAGCCTAATAAAAATAATAATATTATTAATAACCATCAAATCAATAATAACGTCGTAATAATAATCAGAAACAATTTTAATAATATGAATATTAATAATGTGATTTGAGAAATTGGTTTACCTCTCCCCAGTAGGCACGGCAACAAAACCAACTGAATTGATTGGCAGATGTGTTCAGGGCGAATTTATGCTCGTTGTCTCGAAACTATAACCGTTTTTGCAAATCGTTAAAAGTAAATGTTTTAATCAGTCTTAGTCGTTAATATTCATTGGAGCCCAATATCGCTCGTTAGAATGAATATGAATAAATATTTATTTGCATCTCTAGTTTAGGCCTATGCTGTTGAATAAAGAGAAAATACTTTACATTGACGAGTGGAGGCTAAAGACCCATTTTGAAAAGATAGTGATGGGAGCAGGGCGCGATTTGTAGGGGAGAGGGAAGGGAATCTTTCCCCCACTGCCCAACTGCATCCTCCCCTACTGCTACATCCCCCACCACTACATCCCCACTGCTACATTTCCCAACAGCTACATCCCCAAGCTCGACATATCCCCCCACTGCTCCAGGTCACAAATCGCACCCTGGATGGTAGACAGCAAAATGAAAACATGAATGCCTCTCATGCAGATAAATCCATTTGTTAAATTAATTTTTCAGAGGTGCCGGATCTCCTTATTATTTTTTCTCCGGCCACAAAATTGCTTCAAAACTTTTTATTCGTTTTAAACCATAACCCTAACCCTAATTAATCAATTAGGCTAATCGTTAACATTTTTAATTTATAAAAATTCGTTTGATCGATTATTTTGATTAATCTAAAAGAAAACGTCATCATCATGTCAGTGGCGGCTCCACCGAGGGGGCCAGGGGGCCCATGCCCCTATTGAGTGCCTGGTCCCCCAGTGCCCCCCAGTTGGGACCATATACTTAATGCTACATACATTAAACAACAAATGGTTGGCCCCCATGATTAGAAGTTGCCACCCCAACGGCCCCCCGACTTGCCAAATCCTAGAGCCGCCACTGCATCATGCATTTAGCTGTGGCCTGTAGCAGTATTGATGTATTGGGTAAATTCTGTTGCACGTCAGCTGACAGCAGAAAACGTGTTGGATCTTCAAAAGGGGCGGGAAGTTAGCAGAGTGGTAACAACGCTGGACGATGGAGCAGGAGGTCGCGGGTTCAATTCCCGCCAGGAACCCCTAAGGTCGAATCAGCCTTATTCGCCAGACGGCGGTTGTAGGCCTAGCATCTAAAATGAGTAGCAATGGCAACATTGCTAAGGTAACCACAGGGTTCGGCGGAATGACTGACCATCGTTCGCCGATGAATGGTTTAGCCACCTAAGTTGACGTCATTACAACATTAGTGTATGATACGTCACGCGAAATCGCTTAAAACAAAGTTTGCTACAGACTATACGGAAGGAAGTCTTAGTCCAAACGATCTTCCCGACCCGTCTTTAAGCTGAATGACCAGTACCCGTACCCCAACCAGTACCCGTAACCCACTTTGGGTTGGAATTTGGAGTTTTGGATTGAGATTTTGGACCCAAGTGGCCCCCCAGTTGGGACCCTATACAAATACTACATACATTAAACATGGAAATGGTTGGCCGTATCATGTTCCTAGTTGACCCCCAACGGCCCCCCCACAGTGAAATAGAGCCGCCACTGGGATAACTATTCACTGGTCAATCGCTCTGCATGTCAAATCCTGTCCGATCTGATCCCAAGGAAAATGTTAGGATTCTTTCAGATGATCCACGTCTAAATCTTTTGTTGTGGTTGGTTTAAAATATTTAGTAGATATCATTCGGGTTAAAGAGGCGGCATTGAACATCGTTTGGACAAAACTTTACCAGAAGAACTTCTTAGTCGGTAAAAAGTTTGTTTGGAGGAGTCAGAGGACGTATCCATGTTAATGTTTTAATTTGATGTCAATTTCATCTGTATTACTTTATGTTTGTTACCGTTTATCTTCATGCTGTTTGACAAACTTAACGCGATGTACAACGTTAGACTTTTACACTTTACTCAAGTAAATATTTTCAAATTACTGCATTTAATTTGCTATAGTAGTGAGAAATAAAATTTAATATTAAGAAAGTTAAATCGGTTACCAAAATCGTAGGATTTATTACCCACACCCCTGCTATATATGTACCCGACCCGTGTGTATAAAATGGTTATATATATTTATATATGTATTTATGTGTATATATATATATATATTAGAGCTGTTATGCGATTAAAAATTTTAATCG
The DNA here is from genome assembly GCA_018105865.1 of Metaphire vulgaris. NCBI lineage: Eukaryota > Metazoa > Annelida > Clitellata > Crassiclitellata > Megascolecidae > Metaphire > Metaphire vulgaris. Next base: position 10,418,789 of record CM030865.1, on the reverse strand, counting down.
CAAATTAATCGACGTCGATTAAAATATTTAATCATAATTAATCGCTAATTTAATTAAAACAAAATTTATAAACAGCAAATATTTTGTCTTAATCCAAAAAATGCAATTTTTGTTATGTTTTCTTTAGCCCGAATACCTGTTAGTAAAATAATATTCTGAATTTGGTCAATCGAATTTCAATCTATCACATGACATTGGCAATCTGTCTTGACAAACGTGTAAGAATTTGAAATTTCAGATGATCAACGGAACGTATCTTTTGTTGTATTAAGCTCCAGACTTTTTCGTTGTTTATATCAGGTTTAGAGACTCATTGAATCATCGTTTAAATGTCAGATCATCATCAGACTCTAGCATCTCAAACCTGAAGCCTGACAGAGAGTTGGAAGAAATATTGAACAAGAAATGTACTAGCCTTCATTGACTTTTTTGCTGTAAAAACTTTTTTAGCAGAATGCTGAAAAGTCTTTCTGTAGAATGACCCTGACCTCGCGGGGGCCCTGCAAAACTAAGCCACTGAACTAATTTGTTTTAAGCGATTATGACTATGCATGTAAATGTTCAAATGACGCAATTTTAGGTCAATTTCTTTACGTTTACGTTTTTATTCGTCATGATAGTTAGAGCAAAATAAATAATCAGCGTTAAATTTTTGAATCATTGATAAATCTGCGTCAAAATAATTAATCGGCGTTAAATATTTAATCGCGTTACATTTTTCGCGTTAATCGACATGCGTTAACGGCGATTAATCAACAGCCCTAATATATTTATATATATATATATGTGTATGTGTGTGTGTGTGTGTGCGTGTTTGTATTTATTATGTGTTTTTATTTTCATTTGATTACTACAGAACTATATCCTCAATAGCATTTTGCACTTCGCTGTTTAACACTTTTATACTACGTACCTAGCGGTTAAGTAGAATTTCACAAATGTATAACCCAATTTTGCATGCTTAAAAAGGTGTGTCTAATTTTAAATACGCAAATCACTTATTCATAGTCTCTATACTAATGGGATGTTTAATTTGCATGTTATCTATCTCGCATCTAAATCTGAACTGGCATAGTTTAACATTTTATATAAATTCAAAGAAATTTATATAGAAAAAATTTCACATGCACAACTAATTTTGTTCATCATTCGCCAGATGGCGTAGCGATGAACTGAAGATGTATGTACTGAACTGAAACTACCCGCCTTGCTGTACACAATAACCACTGTTTATTCTAGCCACCATGCCATTGGGGGCGAGTTTGAAATGTTTGGGGGGACAAGATTTGTCTCTCCACGATTTTTTTGGGGGATTTCCATCCCCAAGCCAACATATACAAATTTTCGGTGAATTTTAAAACTTGGAGGGATTCCCCCCAAAACAGGCCTAGAATAAACACTGCACAATAACATTACTAGAAAAACTGTTGAAAGTTTATCACACATTGCATATTAAATGCGTGTATGACAGATCGAAAAAGTAGAAAAACATAATGGAAATATCGACACACTGAAATGGTCCAGCAAAGCCTTATGTCCATTGCCATCAATGCTTAGTTATGGTGTGCCTCAGGTCTCTGTCCCAGGATTATTTCTAGGATTGTCAATTGGGGGGAGGGGGTGTCGGTAGATATTTGGGGATGGTGTCGTACCCTGGTAAAAAAAGTCTGAGAAGCAAAAAAACCTCAACCCCTGTCCCTTTCCCATCCGACTAAAATAAATATCCCGACAAGGAAAAAGGTCATCGCTTATCCCACCATTCCCATCCTCTGACAAGCAAAAAGGTCGTCCCTGCTCAAACTGCTCAAATATTGGGGGGGGTGTCGGTCTCAAAATAGGTCATCCCTGGGCCAGATTGGGGAGAATTGGAGGTGTCGTACCCACGAAAAGTCATCCCTGGCTCAGATTGGTGGTGTCGGTCTAAAATTGGAAAGGGTCGCTTGTTGTGGGGGTGTTAGGAGGGTGTAAAAATATCCCTGTTCTGCCCGGTGTCTGGCCTCTGTCCAACTCCTTTTTACCCTCTGCCGTAGGTGGCGATCTGCCACGAAACTTGAGGTGTCCTGACCTCCCATGAAATAGGACCATTCCCTCCCATTCCTTTTAAAGGGGCCCGCGCCCCCAGAAAGCGCTTTGGTGAATCTTTGAAGGTCTGCGGACCAGAGATGTCCATAGGGGTTGGGTTGGGTTGGGTCAGACTTTTCCATATTAATGGTGGGTTGGGTTGGGTTGGGTCAAAAAAGTCATGGTTGTACTGTATTACGGTGGGTTGGGTTGGGTCAAGTAACACTATTACCGGAATGGGTTGGGTTGGGTTGGAGATTTTGTGGGTTTGTTGGATTGGGTTCTAAAAAAATGGACCCATGGACAACTCTGCTTCGGACCACAGCAGAAAACCGATAACTTAAATTATTTGACGTTAATTAACTGGGGATCCCGGATATATCCGTCCATTTTACATTGAGTTACAGTTAAATACACGGTTAAGGGGTTAATTCTTTAATAGCCAGACTGACAAAAATCTTTAATCCAGTGTAATATCTGGCCAGTTCCCAAAGATTCCTTGTCAAATTTAGAAACTACTTGCAAAATCCTAAGCAACTTTCTCGATGCCAAAGTCATCTAGCATATCTTGGTGAATATTAGGGAAGAATATGAGGACTCCTTTCCCATAGCTATTTTAAGAAAGACTGAGTGCCTAAGGATAAGCAGCTACTGTTGTGCTGCTTTCCAAAGCGCTATAGAAATCTACGAGATTTTACTTACTTACCTACTTACTCACTCACTTTTATAGCACTTCATCCAAGTGACATTTGTCAAAGTACGCTAGACTCTGACTTTCGTTTTGCTAAGACGCTATAATATAATTATTCGTTGTCCTGGTAAAACTAAAGATATGGCAATAGTTTCTGAAACGTTGCCACTCGCGTAGTTTTAACGGAGAATTTTTTCTGACCTGCGTCTTTGCAGTCGATTGCCGCCAATCCCAGGGAAAGGTTTGAGACCGTTACCCTGGGCAACAACAACTGGCGTCGCAAGAAAACGTTTTGCAGTCGAGGGTAAAGCTTCTTCTCCGTCGGTCGAACAGCCCTGAAGTCTCCGTTATGTCAGACCGTTTCCCTGCCTGGCAACGAACAGTGTTTTGGCAGATTCAGGCCTTTGGGGTGGGGAAACGTTTTGCCTTCGGGAAAATCGACTTCTTCTCCAATGTTTCAAAATGCAAAAATTCAATGCAAAATTTGTGTAAGTGCTGGGATATTTTTTGGGGTGAGGGTGGGTGGGTAATTTTGAGTGTTTTTTTTGGGGGGGGAATCTCCCATCATAACAGGTCTATTTAAAACACTGATATCAACGATGATGATGACGACGACGAGAATGATGATGACGACGATTCAGTTTGTCAGACAGTAGGCCTATGCAGTTTACTTATACTGAAAGCATAAAGGAAATACAAATGACGTTATCTAAAGTCATCAGTAAAGTAGCAAACATAATCAAACGTAAAATCATTGTAATGGCGTCCTAATTATGTAATATTGACGGTGGTTATTTTTATATGTATTATAATTACTGAGGAGTTATTATTACATGGGGTCAATATATCATGTTACACCGGATGCGAGGGTGGCGACGGCGCGATGATGATGACTACATATGATGATGATGATGATGATGATTGTTTATATACAGTACGCCTGCCAATCATAACGAAAATTAGTTCATGTTGACCAGGGGCGCAGCGAGGGGGGTATATTGGTATATATGCATGTTGTACTACCTAAAGATCTATGTATGTATGTACCGGGCTATTATCTCTGTACTCAATGGTTATGTTTGGAGGGGGTCTTATATATGATATGTACAAACACTATGTATAGTGTAAATCAGCCTGAACCAGTGGCGGCTCCATGGTTGTACGTGACCTATTGAGATCTGCCCCCAGTGGCCACCTCTATGGGACCCTTCCCTAATCCTACTCAATGGTTTGTCAATGGTTAGTTTTTGGATAGGGGTCTTATAGAGTGATTCGCAACAAACACCATAACCAGTGCTGAAAGTCAGTCGGAACTGAGTTCCGGCACCTTTTTTGACCATGAAATTTAATTTTTTCCCATAATTTTTTATTTGTTCCAATTTTGTAAAAGCACCGTGTACTTGTTGCAAAACTATTAAGCTAAGATTTAAAAAGCGCTATAGAAATGTAAAGTGATGGCTACCCATATAGTTCGTTAGGGTTAGGGCTAGGGTTGCGCCAAGAGAGTTCCTGAACCTTTTTTCACAGACTTTCAGCACTGACTTATAACAATACATAACAATAAATAAATATACACTTGGCCTTATAACATGTCAACAATCCATAGAGCACGTCCATTTTCAATGACCAATTGTAACACTACTGGCAGACATACGCAACAACGACGACGACGACGACGACAACGACCGTAATGATGACGATTATGATGATGACGACGACGATAGTATTTCTCTATACCTGTGACGACCGCCTTAAAAGGCGATCCTGCGATGTTGATGTTGCAGTATTTGACGATGATCATGTAATCTCCGGGGGCCATCGGAGTGTACGTGAACTCGTACCCGTCGTCGACCTCGGCGCAGACGACGGCCACCTTAGACGGACCCTGGACGTGGACGGCCAAAGTCCCGGAACCAGCGTTGGTCGTTATGACGGTCAGTCGAGACGCTTTGCCTTTAAGACAACGGAATACAACATATCAATAACTGTGCGGAGATAGGATGCGTGTGGCAGTGGCGTAGCCAAAGGGGAGGGGTTGGGGGTTAAACCCCTTTGGCTGCCGAGGAAACAATTTTGCATGTCTCTCCATACATTTTTCATTTTCGGACGCAATTTTGGGCGTCAAATCCCTTCTGGCTGGCTGGTGACCGAAAAATTGAAAGTGTTATAGAAAATTGAAAGGAGGTAAAGAATAATAATAATAAGAATAATAATAGTGATAAAGGAGGAATTTACGAAATAATGATGACGTGATGATGATAATGATGATGATGACGACGACGATGGCGGTGATTTAATTACAATAACAATATAATAATAATGACTGGCTTAGAGGCTTACAGTATTATTATTATTATTATTATTATTATTATTATTATTATTATTATTACTTATTTTTTATATAACTAGACCTACTATTATATTCGAATAAGCGACCGCGTAATCTTAGAAACCCACATCCTACACAGTGTTTAATCTACACTCTGGACTCCAGAGGGGGCAACTGACAAAGCCGGGGGAAGTCAGCTAGGGGCTGCTGTTAGTTGATGTAGTATGCCAAAATTTCCGGGAGGAGGGCAATTCCCCGGAAACGGCCTAGATTAACCCCTTAACCGTGTATTTAACTGTAACTCGATGTAAAATGGACGGATATATCCGGGATCTTCAGTTAAGGGGTTAAACCATGATCCTGCGTCTACAACGCCGTCATCTACTGACCCACTTCTCCCTTCTCCAGTCCCTCGCCCTTGGCGAAGACGAGGGCGGGATCGGCCCCGAGCTTCCCGACGAGCATCGGGAAGGGGCTTCCGGGAATGTGGGCCTCGTTGAACTTGATGTAGACGTAGTAGACTCCGTTCTCCTTCGGCAGGAACCTCATGGAGTGCATGTCCTGGTCCAGCTCCTGGATGAAGATGTCCTCCTCCGTCCCGGTCGGGGTCTTGACGAAGCCCTTCAGCGCCCCGATCGCCCCGTTCAGGTTGACGTTGAACGTCGCCGGTCGGTCCGCCTGCATGTGTTGCCCAGACGGACACGCAACGGGACAAAGAGACAGAGACACGCGGTCAGGCAAACAACACGGACACTGCTACAGTAGAACTTCGCTAGAACGGACTCGGTTATATAACGTACCACAATCAGAGCCGCCGAGAGAATTTCCGCGGGCCCCGGAACAAAAAATAGTCACGGGCCCCTGACCTGCCTCCTGCTAGGTGTGTGAAAAAGTTGATGACCTTTTTTACCGTTGTCAGTCTTCTTCAGGGTTCACACTATCGTTAATACACCATCATCACCGGACCTGGGTCCCTTTAATTAACCACTTAACTGGATATTTAACTGTAACTCAATGTAAAATGGACGGATATATCCGGGGTTCCCAGTTAAGGGGTTAAGTTCCATGGGCCACGGAACACTGTACCGGCTGCACC